>JAQQSZ010009391.1:0-12786 GCA_028646595.1 Phalanger gymnotis
GAAGGCAAGAGGGGAGAGAATTTGGAACTCAAGGTTTTAAAAAAATAGATGTTCAAAAGTAAAAAAGTTTTTGTTTTCATGCAACTAGAAAATAAGATGCACAGGCAATGGGGCATAGAGATTTATCTTTCTGTACAAGAAAGGAAGGGAAAGGGGGATGGGAGGGGAATGGGGTGATGGAGGGGAGGGCAGACTGGGGAACAGGGCAACCAGAGTGTTCCCCATCTTGGAGTGGGGGGGGGAGGAAATGGGGAGAAAATTTGTAATTCAAATGCCTGTGAAAATCAATGCTGAAAACCAAACATGTTAAAAATAAATTAAAATAAAAAAAGAAAATAAAAAAAGAATAGTTAAACAAAAAAAATAAGCAAAAAAAAAGAAAAAGAAAAATAGGTGGCTATGTTCACATAAGTTAATGTCAAATTTTCTAGTTGGGGAAGTTGATACTTTTGAGTAATCAATGATCTAGTGTTTGACCATCCCTATGGATGGTTGATGTAAACTGAAAAACCAGGTCATGGGATTTAAAGAAGTTGAGAAAACGAGATACTAGTGAATTTAGTGGAACATCTACGTAGATATTAACAACCCACTGCATGTAAATTTTTCTGGAGTTTAAGAGTTAAAACTCAAAAGTGGAAAATTAAATAACTGGGTTATATAAAAGGATTAATAAAAGACTTTTGGTTTTACAACTAAATAACTAAATGATTTCATGAGTTATATCTCATAAGAGAAAGATGAGTCACAGCACTAGGACCCTGAGCCAGTTAGAGTTTTGAAGATCCCAACAGGGGGACCGGAGCAGAGAAGGAGCAATTAAGAAAATAGGAGATGAATGAGAAGAAGCTAGCAGATACAGTTAGCTTACAGAAGCTACTACTGTACTTTGAATGCCTACTATTAAAGGTAAAACATCCTTTGGTGAATTGGCTGAAAAAAAAAGCTGTGAGTCTTCTGCTTCAGTAAGAGCTGAATTCTTCAGTTTCAACTGTGTCCGTTCAGCACCATCCTGTCATTTGAAAGCTGAAACCTTTTTGACAAACCTGGTTTTGCTCTTCTTCCTCTGATTTGATAGCAAGTTTCTGAAGCATAGTTGTAGCTAATATGTTATATCTTGCTAGGTAAGTGAGTACTAAACTTTTACACTTTGCAGTGATATATTGCACAATTTCTAACATTTTTTTACATGATCCATATTAATCACTAAACCTAGGCTTAGTAATTTCTTGTGAAGATCACTACCTGGTCCTGAATTGTCATCATGAAACCTTCTGTTTTCATCAACAAAGTTTCATGACTCAGCTTTTTGATGCTTCCTTGTTGACAGATTATCCACTGATTTGGTGTAGATATATCTCATTGAAGAACCTTTTGATGCCATTCTTGAATATTAGATGTTTCATAAGTTTCATATAGACATAAATTGTTTTTTGTTTATTTTACAAATTCCAAGTCACAATTGTGTCTGTTGTCAGACTTTGATATCTATTTGTTCCAAAAGTGTATCATGGGTGTTTTTTTCTATTTTATTTATCAAATTTAAAAATGAGACTTAATCCTAATCCCCTTTTTGATGAAGAAATGAAAATCTTTCTATAATGTTCTTAAGGTAATGGATTCTGTTTTTCATTATTTTTTAAACATGCTGTCCAAATCCGTTGCTATCTCTTTTTCAGTTTCAAAAATATATATTAAAAATTGGTCTTGTATAAATGTTAAAAAAAAGAATGGATTGGAAGGGTGAAACTATGGAGATGGACAGGAATATAGGTTAGGTCACTGTCGTAGCAATCTGTACATATAGTTATAAAAGACTCCATTAAGGCAGTGGCCATGAGGATAGAGAGCAGGTAAGAGATTTAGAATTAGTTGGATAAAACTTTGTGTCTAGTATATGGGGAAGGTGGGAGAGGGACAGATAAAAATCAAATTAACACCATAGTTTCAAACACAAGTGTCTCAATGAAAAACATTACCATTAATAACAATGGGTGTGGGGACAGAGATAATTAGTTCATTTTGCTATTGGTTGAATCTGAGCTACTTCTGGTAGACATCTACTTGGAGATATACCTTATGCATTTCGACATATGGGTCTGAAACTCAGGATAAAAAAAAGATTTTGAATTTCTCTGTAGAGAGATGATAGAAGAAACTATGCCAATGAATGAAGTAGCTAAGTAAAATTAGTAGTTAATAGAGAAAAGAGTGGGATCAGAATCATGGGGAACTCTGGCCTTAATGCATTCAGAAGAAAAAATAGAACCAAGGAAGGAGACTGAAAAGGAACAATCAGTAAGGTAGGAGGAAAACAAGAGCAGTAAAGTGTCTTGGAAGTTAGAGTGTATTCATAAGGAGTGAGAGGTGAAGAGTGTTAAAACCTCCAGAGAGGAAAAGGAGGATTCAAAGAGAAAATACTTTGGATTTGACAGTTTCACTAGTGAATTTTGAGAGAATGGTTTTAGTAATAAAGGAGTTTAAGCTGCATTGCAAGATTCTGAAGGTTGGCTGCATGGTGAGGAAGGGGAAACACTGAGTGTAGACAACTTTTTCAAGAAGTTTGTAATTGAAAGGAAAGAGAGAGATGCGATAGTTGGTGGATGGGGAGAAAGGTAATGAGAGAAAGACTTTTCAGAATTGAGGAAACCAGAAAATATTTATAGGTTAACTAGGAGCCAGTAAAGAAAGAGATTAAATATATATGAGGGAGGAGATTATCGCTGGAGCAAGGTCCTTGAAGAGCCTGGAGTGGATAGGATTGCAGGTGCAAAATTAAAAGTATTAACTTTGGGAATGAGTAGGGATGCTCCATTCTCCAAGAAAACATAGGTAGGAGGATATTTGAAGTTACCAGAAGATTTTGAGGAGTGAAAGAATAGAGTTGAGGATTCCTCACATGGACTCAGTCTTTTCAGTGCAGCAGCAGAAAAAGCTATCTGCTACGAGTGTTAGGGGTTGAGATGGGGACCAGAGTGTAGAAGAACAAAAGATTGGAACGTGTTTCTGTTGGGAATGAGATGGAAAGTGGGCGTCATGCAAATGCAATTATTGTGCAGCAGCAAGAAAGGCTTAGGTAAGGTTGTGTAGCAGAAACTTCTTATAGGTGAAATCAGCATTGCTAAAGAGCTGGAAATAGAGGCAAAACATAGGATGACATAGTATTAACAGGTTGGAAAGGGTAAAACACTTGGTAGGGGATTGTTGGGGATAAGCGTGGGCATGAAGGAGCTTAGCTAGGGTTATGCAATAGATATGCCTCCCATCAGATGACTCATCTCTATCATAGAGGAGGACTTGCTCCTTAAAATAATTCCTTCTGGATTCCATCCTGATATACTATTTTTAGACCTGAGTAACTCTGCACTAACTGCTATGTGTAAGAGTTAGGAATGGTACAGTTTGGCAGGAGATTTTCTTTTCCTGGGATTCTCCAAGAGGCTTTCAGTAACATGGCCATAGTTGCCTGGGGTTTACCTATCCTTTCCTACCTGATAGTATTTGCCATGGTTCTGACATGCATACCTCTAGCAGCAACCAGCGAGACAGAAATTTGCATGATGTGTATGTTTCCCTGGTTATCTTTCGTGGTCTGGGAATGACTCAGCTTTGGAACCACATATAATTTATGACACTTTCAATCTTTAATCACTGAGGAAGATTGTGCACAACACTGTTTCACCTCATTTTCTGACTTGAATACCACCTCCTAGCACACGTTTCAAGTGCTAATTGGACCACATGTTGCTTCTGCTTTTTTTGGATGCATTGTGATGGTAATGGTATCAGTTGGTATCAGTTGGAGTTTATATAGAACTTTAAGTTTTGCAAAACACTTTCCATAACTTATTCAATTTGCTTCTCCTAACAACTCTGTGAAGTAGGTACTCTTATTTTTTTTTTCTATTTTAGAGATGAGGCATCTAAGAGTTGAGGGATGACTTGAATTCAGGTCCTCCTGATTCCAAGTCCAGAACTCTATCTTCTGTTCCATCTGATGGTATGAGAGTATTACACAATATAGTACTAATAAGAATAATTATATTAGCCCATTTTTACAAAGCCCTGCTCAAATACCAAACACCTATTCTTTCATTCAGTTATCACTAGAGTCCTGTGAGGAAGGTAGGGCACAGAGTATGGTTTCTACTCTATATTGGAGAAAAGTAAGGCTCAGAGAAATTAGGTGACTTGGCTAAGGTGCTGCAGAAAATAAATTACAGAGTCTGAACTTGATGTTGCTGAGAGTGACAGAGACAGAGAGAGACAGAGACACAGAGAGATACAAAGAGACACGAAAAGAGAAAGAGAGCAGAGACAAATTTCATAAATCTATACCTACCTATCCATAGATCTACATTGTCTCTTTTTATCTCTATCTACTATCTATCTATCTGTCTGTCTATCTAACTATGTTTCTTATCCTATCCTATCTTATGCTATCCTACCCTATCCTATCCCCAGGCAAATCATTTCATCAGTCACTTCAGGGGATGGGGTGTCTAGATCAGGTGATCCCATGTCTAGACAAGGGACAAATGTGGTTATCACCATTACTTCATTTCCAAGGAAAATCCTAATCCTTATTCTTTCCACTTTCCTAAGGGGAGAAGTCAGGATAGAGTTGTAAGCTGGAGAAATAGTATTTTTAAAACTTCTAGAGAAACTAAAAAGGAAGTTTTAGAAATATACTTCTACAACATCATTCCCAGTATTTTGTCTATTGTTTTATATTTTACTTTTTGTTTTGAACTTAAGAACCAAAAAAGAGCATTTGCATGAACATAGCAGAATAGAAAAAAGGAGTTGATGTGAAATTGAATCTCCATTCCATCCCACTCATTAATAATATATCTAAATATGCATATGTGTGTGTCATATATACATGCACACATGTTATTTTTAAACTGTCCTGCTGGCAGTTTCTTCTGATTTTCTTTCTGTTTTCTTCTGTACATTCGAAAATGCTTTAATAGTCCTCTTTTTTTCAGACATCACTGTTGCTAACTCATTTCTAGTAATTTGGAATCTCTTGTCTTTTTCCTTTTACAGGTAACATAAGAGATGATCCTGCTGAGTCAATGGACAAAGAGAATTATTCTGTGGTGTCTGAATTTGTATTCCTGGGGCTTTCCAATTCTTGAGATATTCAACTTTTTCTTTTTATGTTCTCCTCTGTGTTCTACTTGGCAAGCATGCTGGGAAACTCCCTGATTGTGCTCACGGTGACTTCTGACCCCCACTTGCACTCTCCCATGTATTTCCTGATGGCCAATCTCTCCTTTATTGACCTGGGGATGTCCTCTGTCATTTCCCCTAAGATGATGAATGATCTTTTCCGAAAGCACAAAGTCATCTCGTTCTATGGTTGCATCACCCAGATGTTCTTTATTCATTTGATTGGTGGTGTTGAGATGGTATTACTCATAGCAATGGCCTTTGACAGATATGTAGCTATATGTAAGCCTCTGCACTACCTAATTATTATGTGTCCAAGAATGTGTATTTTGCTTTTGGTTGCTGCCTGGATCATTGGCCTCATCCATTCAGTGGCTCAGCTGGTTTTTGTCATCCATTTGCCTTTCTGTGGCCCTAATGAGTTGGATAGTTTTTATTGCGACTTTCCTCGGTTTATCAAACTTGCTTGCACAGACTCATATAGACTGCAGTTCATAGTCACTGTTAACAGTGGCTTCATGTCCCTGTGTGTGTTTTTCATCTTGATCATTTCCTACATTTTCATTCTAGTCACTGTTCAGAAGCATTCATCAGGTGGTGTTTCTAAGGCCCTCTCTACTCTGTCAGCTCATATCACTGTTGTGGTTTTATTTTTTGGTCCATTAATCTTTATTTATACAAGGCCACATGCTACATCACGTCTTGATAACTTTCTTGCTGTCTTACTCCCTCTCTGAATCCAATCATCTATACCTTAAGGAACAAAGAAATGAAGGTAGCAATAAGGAGAGTATGCAGTCAGTTTGTGAGTTTCGGGAAAATCTCTTGATTTGATGAAGATATGAGAACTCCCTGTTAGAAGAATTAATAAAGTCTAGAGGAAGAACTTATTTATAGGAAAAGATAAGAGTTAGATTTTGAAAACACTCAATTGGAGGTATACATTATAGAAGCTGAATCAAGGGCATGTAGCCAAAGATAAATAAGGGGCATGATCCTACTAGAATGATTCTAAGAATACCTAAGCCCAGAATAAGGTGTGATTGGTAGTGAATGTTCTAGATAACACAAAAGACTTTAAAGAAACTATGTTGGGGCAAGAAGAACATTTTAAAAATAGGATGGGATGATTGAAAGAAGGCAGATATACTCAATCCTTATTTTGCGTCTACTGAGGAGAATGATCTTTGGACTGGGAAACATAGAGCAGTCATAGTTATTAGGGATCTGAAGTGAAGACAAGTGTAGCTGGTAAGAAAGCTGCCCTCAATGATGTAAGTCACCAGGTCTAGATGTACTGCATCTTATAGTCATGAAAAAAAATGATGGATGTGACTGATGAGCCACCATTAGTGATATTTAATAAATCATGGAGAATGAAATAGAAATGGCCTTTAAAAGATTATGAAATGGATGTTTTCAGAGAAATCCAGGAACACTTGTGTGAAGTAATACATAGTGAAGTGAGCAAAATCAAGAGAATAGTTTATACTGTGACAATAGCATTATAAAAATGAACAAATTTTAATTACTTATGAACTGTCAGTGCAATGACGAATGATTTCAAAGGACCAAGGATGAAGAATCACTATCCACCTCCTGGCAGAGCAGTGATAAACTAAATATGCAGAATGAGTCACACAGCTTTGGACATGGTCAATGTGGAAATGTCTTGATTTTCAAGAAAAAAGAAAGATACTGAAACCTTAAAATTATAGCTAGCTTGACTGGTTCCTAGCAAAATTCCAGACTATATTGTTAATGGAATGGCTTCTGGTTTAGGAAAGGAAGTTATGATCACTCCAGGCCAGCACGGCTATCAAAAGAAGTAGTGCTTTTTGGGTAAAGTGTTTTAGTAGCTCTGGGTTTTAGTTTTCTGAGCCCTAATGTGAAATCATATACTGAATGATTTTAAAAGGCCTTCCAGGTATAAATATATGATTCTAAACTGATTATGTGAGACTAACCACATTTCCTTCTGTGGTGGGATTACTGTATTTATTGTGTTAATACAATAGATATTCTTGAACTTCAGAAGAGTATTTGACAATTCGTTAATGATTTCCTTCTGGCAATGACAAATGTGGGCTGGATGATGACATGCTTAGATACAGTAGATAGATGTACAAAGGACAATACAGTTTAGTCTATCTACTGAAGATGACACATGTCTACTAAGGCAGGTCACTTAACCTCTCTTAGCCTTAGTTTTTTCATCTTTGAAATGGGGATAATAATAGCACCTACCAACCAGGGTTGTTATAAGGAAAAACTTAAATGATATTTGTAAAGTGCTTTGTAAACTTTAAGCCCTATGAAAATGTAATTATTGGTATTTTTAAAGTTTTGAGTTAAAAAAAATCAACTTCATAAGTACAGTGTAAAGAATGTGTGATGAGACAAGAGTTTGTATAAAAATGCTTTGAGAGTTTTAATGGCCTGTGAATTCTATTTGAGTCAATACTGTGCCATATCATTCAAAAATGTGACTAATGTGACTGTAATGCTGCATTAATAGAGATTGTCCAGGACAAAGAAAGTGTTAGTCCATCTGGCTGCATCACATCTTTAGTGTTGTGTTCCCTTCTGGAAAGCCACATTTTGGGAATGCTGTTTCTAGACATGCAAAGTGCATCCAGAGGAAGATGAATGGAAATGTGAAGAAATTGGAGGCTTTGGAAAATGAAAATTGGTTGAAGTGTGTGAGGTTAATTAGCTGGCAGAAGAGAATACTTTAGAAATATCATGATAGCTAATGTCAAGTGTTTGAAGGATTGCCATATAAAAGAGAGGTTAGCAATATGCTGCTTGGACCTAGGCGTCTCTGTAGAAGTTTTTGTTGTTAATTTGTTCAATTATATCTGACTCTATATGTTCCCATGAACAAAGTCCATAGATTTTTTCTTGGCAAAGTTAGTGAAGTAATTTGCCATTTCCTTTTTCAGTATGTCCCCATTTTACAGATGAGGAAGCAAGGCAAATTGGGATTAAGTGACTTTCCCAAGATCATGCAAAGTCTGAGGCAGGATATGAACTCATATCTTCCTGACTCCGGACTCAGTGCTTTATCCATTGCACTGCTTTTCTGTAGACATTGTATAAAATCAGATTTCAACTTGATGTAAGGAAGAAATTCCTAATAATGTCCAAATATGGCATGGATTGCCTTGGGAAGTAGTGAGTTGTTCCTCATCACTGGAGCCTTTCTTCCTTTGGATTAAATTTATTTTCATTGAACAATCATTTATTTAAGATACCTCTCCTTCTCTCCTAACCTCCAACACTGGGGGGGAAAAAAGACCAACTAAACAAATCCCCTGGAAAAATGAATAGTAAAGCTAAACAAATTTCCACATGGTCTATATCCAGAAATATGTGACTCATTTTGTACATTGAGTCTATTATCTCTCTGCCTGGAGGTGGTTGGTATTTTTTCATCATTAGTCTTTTGGAATCATAACTAATTATTATAATGGCCCAGTTTTAAGTAATTAAAATTAGTTCGTTTTTACAATGTGGTTGTTATAGTAGAAATTGTTCTCTTTTTCCTCTACTTCAATCTGCATTACTTTATACAAGTCTCCCCAGGATTCTCTGAAACCACTCATTTCATCATTTCTCTGTGAGCTTTCCTCCTCTACATGTCTCTTTATTCTTTCCTATAATCTGTACTTTATTTACAATCCTACCGCTACTTTTCTTTTCTCAGTTGTTTGTCTCTACTTCCATCCATCCATTTGGTCCATCAAGTAACACATATTTATTCAGTTTTTAGTATAAAGAGTTGTCTGCTAGACTTTAGGGGAGATAAAGAGATAACTAAAAAAATTCCTAAATCTTAGATAGTTTATAATCTAGTTGTGGTCACAAGTCATGTGGTGAGACAATGTTAAGCTTAATTTCTGTCTCCCTGAGTTTTGGGATATAAATGAATATTACCTTAGATTTAAAGACACATGACCTGTATTCAAATACCTACTACTGTGGAGTACAAGTCTTAACTCTATTTTAACTATTTGACCTTAAAGTCATTTAACTTCTTTACATCTCAATTTCTTCATCTGTACGATGAGAGAGTTGCATTAAATGATCTAAAAAAATCCCTTCCATATCTAAATTCTATGATGTTTCCCATAGTATGATATTTCTTTGTCCCCAACATATTCACTTTTCTCCCTCACCTCCCTCCGATGTCCTTTCTTTTCTTTTTTTCTTTTTCTCCTTCTACTTTTTTTCTTAATTTTTATCTTTTCTTATTCCTCACCTTGGTACTCTATCTCCTACTCAATATTTCTTTTTTCTTTTGGTCTCTGTATTAAAATTCCTCAGTTCCATAGCTCCTATCCTGTATTTTTAATTGTTTTTGAATTCCTAAATTAGACTTCTAGCTTTTGCTTTTGTTGGTCTCTCCTCTTTTACCTTGTCTGGCCCATTATTTTCCCCTAGTGATTGTACCTGACTCCATCCTGGGGCTACCATTGGCCACTTCTGCTCTATCCAAGTTTTGGAAACGTTTAGGAAGGAAGAAGACATAATAAATATTTGCATTTACCTGCTCATCTTGGAAATTAATCCAACAAATAGTTTATACTGAACCAGTGTCTATAAAATTGGACTATCTTTCCAGATGAGAAAAACAGGATTGTTTAGCAACAGCAGATTAGAGAGAGACAGTTCAAATGGAAAGAAAAAAAAAATTACATGAGTTGACGAACCATTTATATGGACCAAATTTAATATTATCCTAGTAGGTGAGAGATACATGGAATGAATGACTGTATAACCTTCCTTCTCCATCTGTAAGTCTTAGCATTGTTATAACAGACAAGACATATTAAGTGCCTCTCTGTGTCAAGTATATTAAAAGGGCATAGTTTCTACCATACAGAATAGGGTCTTATCCATAAAATTGAAAAATTAATATACAATATTATAAAATATATAAATATAAATGTATATAAATATAAAATATAACATTTACCTTAAAATATAAATATAATAGAATGCATGATATAATTTATATAAATAAAAATTTATGTGTGACATAAATTTAAATATAAAACATATAAATTATAAAGTACATAAAATAAGCAGATAGAGAAGCCAAGGCTTGAATTGGATTCAGGGGACCTGAAACTGAATACCTTGAATGCTTGTGCCATCATGGGCAAGTCACCTTAGATTTTCTTATTTGTATAATGGGACAAATAATCCTTGCACTTCTTTCCTCACAGGGTCAATGTGAGGAAGGTACTCCAAGAGCCTTAAAGTATTATACAAATGTGAGTAATCATAGTTATAATTACAAAAAAAACCCTTTTAATAAAATTTTATATTATTTATAAAACATTTATCATGAAACACCTGCTAATGTGTAAAACAGTGACTACTTTCTTGGTTTCGTAGATAAAAAACAGAGGGAAAGAGGAATTAATTTATTTTCCTAAGGCTTCATAGCTAAGGTCAAATTGTTACTTATGTAAGGTCCCATAATGACTGAATTAGGACTTGAACATTGGTATTCTGACACCAGATCTACCATATTTCCCCTTACCACAATTACCTAACATACACTGTATAAGAACACAGATTTTAAAAGTAAACATAGTGGAAATCCTTTGTAACATTCATTT
Organism: Phalanger gymnotis; assembly: GCA_028646595.1. NCBI lineage: Eukaryota > Metazoa > Chordata > Mammalia > Diprotodontia > Phalangeridae > Phalanger > Phalanger gymnotis. Next base: position 10,812 of record JAQQSZ010009391.1, read on the forward strand.
AAGAGTAGAACTAGCACATATCATAAGCTAAATACATTGTCAAGTTTTGGCTGGTTACCTCTGTGGACTTGTTTTTATAGATTTAAGATGATGGCATTGGACTAGATCTAGTTTCCAGGTTTTCTTTCAACTCAAAAATCTCATGAATTCTATGAATACATGAAATTAAATTTGGGTTCTATACACACACACACACACACACACACACACACACACACACACACATATATATATCCATGAATTAGTCATTCAAAAATAAATGTCAGAATAGCATACATGAACATAAGGATAATTTTCTAATTCCTATGGCAGTGGGTTTGTTGAGAAGATAGGAGATGGGAGGTTTAGCAATGCCTAGAGCCGAGAAGAAAGTTAATTGAGTACCAATGGTGATCACTGATGAAGGTTGTGTTGTTGTTGACAGTCTTGTTGTGAAGCAATAATTATGAAAGCACATGTGCTTCTCTTAGACTCTCCCAATAATCTCTATTTTTCTGATTCTTTTTTCACTCTTTTCCTTTTTTAGGTTACTTCAGAACTAGTCACAGTGATTTAGATAATGGATGTAGCAAATTAATCTATATCTGAGTTTGTGTTGGGATTCACCAATTCTTGGATGATGCAACTTTTTCTCTTTGTATTCACCTCTGTGTTCCGTTTGGCAAGTATAGTGGGGAACACCCTGATTGTGTTCATAGTGGTCTCTGACTCTCACTTACAATCCTCTATGTACTTCTCGCTGGTCTGCCTTTCCTTCATGGATATAATTGATTCATGCATTGCAACTCCCAGATGATTAGAGACCTTTTTAAGAAGGAGAAACTCATTTCCTTTGAAGTTTGTGTTTCTCAGATCTTCTTTATTCGTGCTGTTGGAGCTACTGAAATGGTGCTTCTCATAGCCATGACCTTTGACGGCTATGTTGCAATATATAAGCCTCTCTAATACCTGACTATTATGAACCTTAGAGTGTGCATTTCTCTTCTAGTAACTTCTTGGACAATTGGAATCACTCACTTCTTCCTCCCATTGAACTTTGTGATAATGTTGCCCTTTTGCAGCCCTGCTAAATTGCACAGCTTTTACTGTTTCCTTCCTCAGCTCATTAGATTTTCATGCCCAGACACTTATAGACTGCAGTTTCTGGTTACTGTCAGTAGTGGTTTCATCTGCCTAGAAGCCTTTTTCATTTTGATTATTTCCTACATTGTCATCCTGATCACTGTCCAGCAGCACTCTTCTGGGGGCCCTTCCAAGGCCCTCTCTACACTGTTAGCTCACATCTCTGTGGTGATCTTATTCTTTGGTCCATGCATCTTTGTCTATGTGTGGCCATGTCTCACATTTCCAGTGGATAAATATCTTGCCCTTTTTGACTCAATTATCTCTCCTTTTCTGAACCCCACTATGTACACATTAAGAAACAAAGAGATGAAGATGGCAAAGTGGAAACTATGGAATCTCATGAGATCAAGTCTCATGATACTCATGAAGTCCCAAAGAATTTCTTAAATGCCTTGCTTGGATTATAAAGGGTATGAAGGTTTTTCTGCCTTGGACTGACTACAATTGAGATGTGAAATCCTGGCAGCAGTATTTAATCTTAATGTATAGAACACATCAACCTTTTAGAGTCTATGTAAAAACACGCACACCAAGACAATATAAAACATTTCCTATTTTTTTGTGTTGCGATTAGCATTGGCACTCAACTATCTACTTTGCCAACATCTAAGGACCAGGTGGAATCCCCTTCTATAAAGCCAAGATATAAATGACTAACAAAATTCCTTGAACTCCTTTGTACATTGCCAAAAAGAGACTTCTGATTGACATTGGATATGGTCATATTGCTCATTGTGAACAATTTATAATTAAACCCTAGTGTGATAAGCCACACTTGAAGATGATTCTTTTGACCTGAGAGATTAAACAATATTCCTCATTATATTTTATCAGAATCATTTCATAAAAT
>JAQQSZ010009392.1:0-12786 GCA_028646595.1 Phalanger gymnotis
GAGAAAATTGAATAAAGGGGGATAAGATAGGAAGGAGCAAAATATAGTTAGTCTTTCACGACATGAGTACTGTGGAAGGGTTTTACATAGTGATACTCATGTGGCCTATGTTGAATTGCTTGCCTTCTTAGGGAGGGTGGGTGGGGAGGGAAGAGGGGGGAGAATATGGAAATCAAAGTTTTAAAAACAGATGTTCAAAAACAAAAAAAAAGTTTTTGCATGCAGCTAGGAAATAAATACAGGCAATGGGGCATAGAAGTTTATCTTGCCCTACAAGAAAGTAAGGGAAAAGGGGTTGGGGGGGGAGTGGGGTGACAGAAGGGAAGGTTGGCTGGGGAACAGGGCAACTAGAATATATGCCATTTTGGAGTGGGGTGGAGGGTAGAAATGGGGAGAAAATTTGTAATTCAAACTCTTGTGGAAATCAATGCTGAAAACTAAAAATATTAAATAAAAAATTAAAAAAAAAAACAAAAGTAAAACTAACTAAATATTTTTAAAAAAGAAAAAAAGAGAGTACATTAAGGTATTGCCTTTGGCCTGTCCCAGGAAATATTCTCACCAGAAGTATAAGTTCAAGGCTATTGTCCAATCTAGTCACTGCCATCTAGTTTCTTTGGGAAGATCTCTATCACTGTGGATACAGCCTCCTGAAGAACAGTTAATAGGATTGAAGGTTTTTTTCAGTTTGAATAAATTTTCTTTTCTGTTAGGAGCTGGAACATAAGCATGGATATTTCATATGTGAAACTATTTAAAGTATAAATTAAATTCAACATGGTAGTAACAAAAAAAAATAAAAAGCTTGAACATGAACAGATAAATCAACAGGGAACGTATTAATAAAAGAACAGGAAATGGCCTCCAGGACATCTAAATGAATCCAAAATCTCTGAATAAACATTGTAAGACAAATGAAAATGAGTCAACACACCTGATGAGGCAGAGAGCCCTATGGATTGCCAAGAACTATAATAGGATATTCCCAAATGGTTCATGGGAAAAATAAGAATCGTGAAAGTAGAATTTATGCTTGTCACAGGAAAATAATTGGCAGAATAGACAAACTTGAATGCATTGTGGCAAATCTCTCCAAAAAATGAAAAAAACCAACTAATATGGAAAATATATGCACAAAAGTAAAATGGTAGAAGAGAAGCAAAAAGCAACAATGCCAAAATAATTGATCTCCACACAAGTAATACACATCAATCTCTAAGCCAGTATACATAGAGACAAATTTTGATCTCCCAGAAGAACATAGCAAATAAAAAAACTTGATCACTATAATGCAAGAAATAGTAAAAAAAAAAAAATCCTCCTTTGAACTTCTGAACATAGAAAATAAAGTGCCAGTTAAGGAAAGACCTTCAAATATAAAGTAAAGAAAATTTGAGTAACAAGTTATTTTGGACCTACCAGAAACTGCCAGAGGGAATGGAACAATGTATTTTGAAGAGCAAAGGAGCTCGAGATACAACCAAAAGTGACATACCATGCAAACTTAAGCTTCATCCATCAGGGAAAATGAAATTTTTAATGTATATATTTGAGGCATTGCTACAAAGAAATCCAGATCTGAACAGTGTATTTGCTTTGCAAATATCCTAGGCAACAACCACAAAAAAAAAAAAAACCACAAGAAAAATAAATATAGCAATCAAGGAAGGTATTAGTGATGAAATAAATTAACCCCATAAAAAAACCTAGAAGACAACAAAATAATAACAAAAGGCTGATCAAGAGATTTCTTTCTGAAAATTCACAAATGGGGTGCAAGTAGAACTTAAATAGAAGAATGGATGGAAGAACAGGCCTCAGACACCATAGATTAAACACACAACACCCTACCTGCAGGTGAATCAATGTCTTTGGTGGGACTAAACTGCAGAATGGAGGAGAGGAGAGTGTGGGGGTGTATAAAAGGAGAAAGAAAATAGGGGGAAATGTGTGATATATCCTAATCAAGTCAATGGTTAACAGTTTCTTAGTAATAAGGGGGTGGGGCTATGAGAGAATAGATGAGGTGGCAAAGGAAGGGATTGAAACAGAGGGAATGAAAAGACAACATCTCTTTGTAGTGGTGGGATGGGGTCCTGCTAAAGAACAACTTCCAAGGGAGAGGAGATGGGGGCCTAAGTGGGTATAATCTGCAGACATTCGATGCTTATAGAGACCATTGTTTCTGAGAGTGTTGTTTCTCTATAGACAGGACCCTATCTGAGGAGAAAGGGAATCAGAGCTCTTTTGGACAGTTAGCATCCAGAAAGGTGAGAGGGTTTGAACTCAGAGAATTCCCGGCAATGGGAAAGAAAATGATTGTGGGGAGAGGAGGTAGAGACAACTGCACAGTCAGGTGCACAGAAACATTTCTACCATGCAGCAGTATTTCTATCCCCTCTATCTGCAGATATTGATACTTCTAAGAGTGAGGGACAACCACAACTGGAGGAGAGGCATGGCAAGATTGGCAAGACAACAACATAGAAGCTGTTAGAAGGAATTTAAAATAGATAATATAGAAGTTTTAATTCCATGAGGAATACAGCAACTAAAGAATTAAAATCCAGACTAGCAAAGGGAAAAGAAAAGAGAATGAGGGAAAGAAATTATTTCTTAGAACAAGATGCAGAAAAAACTCTAAACAAGATGATAGAAGGGCAATTTTACTCAAAAGTTAAATAAAACTCTAAAACTAGAGTAAGGGGTGACAAACAGGAAATGGGAAACGAGGCTATGGGGAAGATGGCTGTGGCCAAAGGGTTGCCTTAAAGATTAAACAAAAATTATGAGGGAAAAAAAAAAACTTACAGAGGAAGAGGGACAATAATCCCCCCCAAAAAAACCTTATTCAGAAAAAATATATAGATAAATGGGAGACAATGTAAATCTAGCTCTCATAACTTTAATTGTGAATGGATTTGATCCAATAAAAAAAAGTGACAGATTGGGCAAGAAAATAAAACCACAATTTGTTGCTTATATGAAACATACCTAAAAAGCAAAGACATGCGCAATAAAAATGATGAACTGGAACAAAATTTACTATGCTTCACATTAATTTTAAAGAAGACAAGAACTGGAGGCATGCTATCAGACAAAACAAAAACAAGTACAATATAAAACTACATTGTGCTGAAAAGAACTAAAGACAACAAACCAACATCAGTAGTAAATGCATATGCTCTATGACATGACTTCTAATTTATATAATCAGCTCTAATCTCTCTTGAACTTTAATCCTAGATCACCAAATACCTAGCAGACATTTTAAAGTGGAAGTCTTAGAGAGATCTTAAAGTCATCATGCTTAAAACCAAACTCATAATTTTTGCCCCTAAATCTTCCTCTTTTCCGAACTTCCCTATTTCTGTCTAAGGTACCACCATCCTTCTAATGTCTCAGGTTCATAATTTTAGCATTTAGCCTGAACTTTCCCGCTCACCCTATATATCTAATCAGTTGCTAAATCTTCCTGTTTCTACCTTCACAACAATTTCTCAAATTTGATTCTTTCTCATTCACCTAATTCAGACCCTTATCACTTCTTGCCTAGATGATTACAACAGCCTCCTTGTTGTTCTCCCTGCCTTGAGTCTCTCACCATTCCAATCTATCCTACATATTTCTGTCAAAGTATTTTTCTTACGTGCAGATCTGACCCTATGACTCCTCTAGTCAACTAACCCAAGTGGCTTCCTATTGTGCCTAGGACAAAACACTAATTCCTCTGTTTAGCCTTTAAAGTCCTACACAGCATGATCTCAGTCTATCTTTCTAGCCTCCTTAGATATTATTCCCTTTCCCTTACTTTGTAATCTAATCAAACCGGCTTCCTTTGTTTCTTAAATACAGAACTCCCATCTTCCATCTTCTTTGTTTGAGATTCACTCTCTTCTTATCTCCTTGTAGAGTTTCTTAAACTACAGCTGAAACAGCTGGATGGTACAATGGATAATGCTGAGCTTGGAGTCAAAAAAACCTGAGTTCAAATCCTGCCTCAGAAACTTACTAGCAGGATGACCTTGGGCAAGGCACTTCACCTCTGTCAGTCTCAGTTTCTTCATTTGTAAAATGAGGATTATAATATCACGTACCAAACAGGGCTGTTGTGAGGAATAAGATAACATATGTAAAGTGCTACATAAATGTTTTTTTTTTTTAAATTAAGGTATACTTCAGGCTTCATCTTCTTCATTAAACCTTTCTTGATTCTTCCCCGGTTCTAGTGCACTCTTTATTACTTGTAGTTACCTGTTTCATGGGTGTATTAACTTTTATGTTTATGCCATATATATTTATACATCTCATCTTATCCAATAAACATTTATTAAGCACCTACTATATGCTGGGCACAGTGCTAAGCACAGAGGATATAGTTAATAAAAAGAAAGTCTCTGCCCTCAAGGAGCTCTAAAGGGGGACACAACACACAAAAAGAGGCAAGAAAGCCAGCATAGGGAGGCACCCAATATAGGGGCCTATTCTACGGAGTTGAAATCAGGCAGAACAGTGGTTGCAAAGTGTAGTGAGCCAAGTCTAGTTTCTGACCTTTGTAAAGGAAAGCATTGGGAAAAATTTAGTACTCCACCTTCCAGCCCTCCATTCAGAGGACACTAAGAGAGGTGGTGCCAATCAAAGTTTGAATTAGCAGCATGGTAGTGAGATTTCCCCCCATTAGAATATAAGATCATTGAGATAGGGATTGTCAAATTCATTGTACTTTTATTCCCAATCACTTGTACACTGCTTGGCACATACTAGGTTAGGCCCTTAATAAATATTGATTGATTAATTATCAAGTTGGGATAGGGAAGGGTAGAGACTTAAGAAAGAAGGTAGAATTAAGAGAGGGAATAGTCACAAGCAAAATAAGCTGCAGCTTTGGAAGATGGATCATAAATGGGGGGATTAAAAAAAAGAGAGACTATGTAAGAACCAAGAATCTCGTCCCCAGACAAGGGGAAGAGAGAAGCGACAGGCAAGTGGAAGCAGATTGCTTTAGTCATGATCACTAGTGTTCATGACATTCCTTCTGTTTTACCACTTTCTTCTTTGTAAAGAAGAGTGTGGGGATCAAAGAGAAGAAACAGTATAAAGGAATACGGTTGAGGGAAACTGCAATTAGCAGTCATAACTATGAACAAGGAGAGAATTAGGAAGCAGCATTTAACAATCTGTTGTTTGTAAGAAACATTTTAAATATACAAAACAGAATTTATTATACTTTTTATTATACTTATACTATTATACTTATACTCTTATACTTCAGGTAAACTAAAAAAAGCAGAGATACTAAAAATTATCTAAGACAAGTAAAAAATAAAGTTAAAAGAGAAATATAATATGTTTAGAAAATGAAATCATACCAATACTTAGTATATGTGTAACATAGAGGTATAATGGCAGAGCTTAAAAGAAAAGTTACTTAAACTAAAGGGAGAAATAGATGCAAAAACTAGAACATTTGAGGATCCCAATATACCTTTCTCAATCCTGGACAAATTTATGTAAAGATAAACAAGGAATAAGTTAAGGACCAGAACAGAACTTTGGAAAAATGAAATATGAGAGCCCACTAATAATTATTGAAAAAAACTAGGAAGGAATATGCATATTTCTCCACTGTGCATGCCACCTTTACAGAATTGAGCATATGCTAGGGCATAAGAGCCTTATAAATTCCAAAAAAGCAGAACTATTAAATAACTCCTTTACTTACCACAACACAATAAAATTATAATCAATAAAAGGCCTTTAAAGAAAGGACTGAAACTTGATTGGATATCAAATAACAATCCTAAAGAACTGGTGAGTCAAAGAACATAGGAACAAACAGATAATTTCATCAAAGAAACAACAACGAGATAACATACCCATACTTCTGGAATTTAGCCAGAGCAATGTTGAGAGGGAAACTTTATATCACTAAATATTTTCGTCAAAGCAAAAGAGAAAGAACAGAAAGATGATTTGGGCATGAAATTTAAAAAACTAGAAAAACAATAAATCAATATCCTAGCCAAACACCAAAACAGGAATTCTGAAAATCAAAGAAAAGTTTAGCAAAATTAAAGGGCAAAAGCAACAGCAACATTGAACTGAAAAGGAGTAGGAGATGGCATTTTGGTTAAAAAAACAAAATAGAAACTAAGTTTTTCTGAATTTTTAAAGGGTGAAATTATCAATAACAAAAATTAAAAAGATGCATTCACAACAAAAGGAAATAAATTATTAGAATTAGAAACTTTTGTTCAGTTCTATGCAAACGAAACTTGTAACTTATCAATGAAATAGGTTTTTTTTAAAAAAAATTGTAAATTAATAGAACAAGAACTAGAGAATTTAAATAACTCAGTCTCAGAAAAAGAAATGCAGCAATTCATAAATTAACCACCAAAGGAGAAAATGCCAGGACCAGATTGATTTTTAAGGGAATTCTAGCAAACATTCAAAGAACAGTTAATTCTAATATATTGAATTTTTAAAAAAAGATTAGAAAAAAGTTCCTATCCAGTTCTTTCTATAATACAAAAATAGTCTTGGTACCTAAATGAAGGCCTAAGTGAAGGAGAGATGAAACAAAATTATAGGCCAATATCCCTAATGAATTTCAATGCAAAAATATTATATAGAAATAATAAGCTGAGGTAGCAGTATATTAAAAAGATCATATGCTATGACCAGGTTGGTTTTATATTAGAAATGCAGGGATAGTTCAGTATTAGCAAAACTATAAGCATGATAGAAAATGTTAATAACAAAACCAATAAAAATGAAATTATTATATTAATGCAGAACAAACTTGTGGCAAAATACAGCACTTATTTTTGCTAAAAAAAATTTAAAAAACACTACAAAATGTAGAATTAAATAGACCTTTTCTTTATTACAACAAATTCCATATGAAAAACCAAGAGCTAGCATTATGTATAATGAAATGCCCCAGTTAAGATAGGGGTTAAAACAAATATGTCCATTAACAATACTGTTATTAGATATAGTGCTAGAAATACTAGGTATAACAGTATGACAAAAAAAGGAAAATAGATAAAACTAAATAAAATTACCTCTTTTACAGATGAAAAAAATAATTTACTTAGAGAACCATAGAAATTTAGCTTAAAATGAAACATTAATTTTAGGAAAAGAGCAGTAGATACAATAAACCCAAATAAATCATCAGCCTTTCTGTATATTACCAACAAAACCTAGCAACAAGAGATAAATTCCATTTAAAATAACTAGAATACATATAATATTAATAAAACTATATAACATCCTGTAAAAATAAAGACAGAACGTAACAGTTGGAAAGATTAATTGTTCATTGTTCGGTTGTGCCAATGTAATAAAAATTACAATATTCTTCAGTTAATACACTTACGCAGTACCATGCTAGTCAAACTACCAAAGCTTTGCTTACAGAGCTAGAAAAATAACAGAATTCATTTGGAAGAACCAAAGATCAAAAGTCATAAGGGAAATAATGAAAAAAAAGTGGTAAAGAAAGGACCTAGAAATACCATATTAAAGACTATTTGGCAAAGAAGTAATCATTAAAATGAGTTATTAATAGTTAAAAAAATCGAAAATTTTTCACTGAGACAGCTTAGGGGCACAAGATCCAGAAGTAAACAAATATAATAGTATAATGTTTGATAAGCAAGGCAACAAACATTTGCTAAACACTTAACTATGTTCCAGGAGCAGCTAGGTGGGGCAGTGGATAGAATATTGGGCTTGGAATCAGGAAGACTTATCTTCATGAGTTCAAATCCAGTCTCAGACACTAGCTGTGTGACCCTCAGCAAGTCACTTAACCCTGTTCACTTTAGTTCGTCATCTGTAAAATGATCTGGAGAAGGAAATGGCAAACCATTGTAGTATCTCTGCCCAGAAAACACCCAAATGGAGTCATGAAAAGTTTGACACAAAGGAACCGTGCTGAGCTTTGTGGACACAAATACAAACAAAAAGGAAGACAATCTTTGCTCTCTAAGGGTTTACATTCTAATGGGGGAAAATAATACACAAAGGGAGATAAGAGAAGGGGAAAAGGGGTAGTGTCGAATTCCAGAAAGTCAGAAGCACAGCCCAAGAGGAATGAAGGTTAGCTGGCTTGAGCTCCTTCCCTAAAATGGAGGCCCAGGAAGGAACTCACTCAAGACTCCTCCTACTGAGGAAAGGGCTACATTATTCAACAGAAACTGCTGGCAAAACTTGAAAGCAGTCAGGCAGAAATTTAAACCAACATCTCATGCTGCTTATGGTGGCCAACCATTTATACCAACATTGCTTTTTGATTCTTCAAGCATTGACACTTTCCTTCATTTTGAAGCAAAACTTACCACGTGTTGGATTTTTAGCCAATAATAGGAAACATGAGTTGGACTTAGTCTAACATCATGAAACAGCTTAGTTTTACCCTACTAATGATGAGTCACTATCATACTAATCTGTTCATTATGATAAGAATGTCAAGTTCAAACATTTGGTGTATGTATTTGGCTGAGGAACCTCAGGTTCAGATATCTGCTTGGCTGATAAGCCAATAGGACAAAGCTACCATTTATGATATTAAAACTAAATGCCTATAAGTGCACATAAAATTGAAAAACTTTTGTAAGAACAAGGGCAAAGCAGCTAAAGTCAGAAGAGAATTAACCAAAGAAAAAAAATCTTTGCAACAAATTTTTCTAGTAAAGGTCTGATATTGAAGCTATATAAGGAGCTGATTCAGATAATGTGCTGTTTCCTAATAGATAAATGGGCAGGTAGTCCTCAAAAGAAGAGAGTAAGCTTTTAAAAACCTTATTTTAAAAAATTTCAAATTAGTAGTAAGGGAAATACGCTAGTAAGCATATATTCCAAGGAGATAAGAAAAAGAGGGGAATACTCCAGATGAATAAAAATGTTCATAGCAGTACTTTTTAAAGCAAACAACTGGAAACTAAGTGGGGGTGGGGGAGGGGTGATATCCATAATATTGCATATGATTGTAATAGAATGCTCTTACACCATAAGAACTGATCAAAGGGACAGATATAGAGAAACATGGGGTGACTTATGAACTGATGCAGAAGGAATTGGTCAGAACCAGGAGAGCAATTTATACAATAATTACAACATCCATACATTAACAGTGTTGTAAAGAAAAGCAGGGGAGCTAAGGCAGCTAGGTGGCCCGGTTGTTAGATTACTGGTCTTGGAATCAAGAAGGCTCATCTTGGTGAGTTCAAATCCAGTCCCAGACACTTACTAGCTGTGTGATCCTGGGCAAGTCACTTAACTTGATTTGCCTCAATTCTTCATCTGTAAAATGAACTGGAGAAGGAAATTGCAAACCATTCCAGTATCTTTGCCAAGAAAACCCCCAAATGGGGTCATGAAGAGTCAGACACGACTGAAACAACCTAATAACAACCAAAAAGAAAAGCAACTTGGAAAGAATTAAGACCTCTGACTAGCGAAATAACCAGCCATAGTTCTTGTGATGGAGATATAGAACATTTATTAAGCACTTATTGTGTTCCAGGTACTTTGCTAAGCACTGGGAATACAAATTCAAGGAAAAAGAAAAAAGAGTCCTTGCCATTCTAATAGGAGAAAACATAAAAGATAATTGAAAAGTTGGGGGTGGGGGAGAAAGTAATTAGACAGGAGCATGATCCATAGTCCAGAGAGTGAGGAGCAGAGTTGGGAGAGGAATGAAGGAGTAAGAATGGCTGGCCTGGGCACTCTCAAATGGATGTTCTGGAAAGGAACTTGACAGTTGAAGCAAGGGGCAATGGTGGTGGAATAATCTTCTAGAGTGAGAAGATTGAAGGACAATTGTAGAAAAGTCCAGAGTCAGGAATGAAATTTTAAAAGAAGTGCATGTCAGAGGGCCAATGATGGAATATTCTCTCTCTCCTGTTCCCTCTCCCGCCTCACAGAGAGGTAATGGATTTGAAATGCAAAATAAGATACATCTTTGGATATGGACAACATATGCTAACTTTTTAACAAGGGAAGATGGAAAGGTTAATGAGGTGGGCTAGTGCAAAAAATATGGAAGTGATATGCTGAATTTAATATATACTTTTAAAAGTTATAAAAATAAGCTATGAGATTCATGACTTGACAAACCTCAACAAGCATAAACATTGCCATATACAAAGAACAAAAAGGCCAAAATGATGAAAATTTTAAGTTTCATTAGCAGATTACCAAAAAAAAAAATATAACATAGATAACTTCTAATATTAAATTCACTTTTAACAGGGTGACATCAAAAGCCTTGAGATGCCCTCTTCTTCAATATATTGTACAATGATCTTAAAACAACCAAATCAGCAAACACTTTCCAGTCATTTGTGTGATACTACTTTGCTGATAGAGGGAGAACAATACAGAATTCAGTCACGAGGCAGTGGTGGATATTTCAGGTAATGATTTTTCTTATTAATCATAATTTTAAATTGTATGTTTTTAGGAAATGGGTATATATATTAGGGACATATATTCAAGCATATGTCATATGAAGTATCCTGTAAGAAATATATTCAGGGGCAGAGCCAAGATGGCCACGTGAAAACAGTGTCTTACCAGAGCTCTCTCACAAGTTCTGTCAGATTCCCCTAAAAAAGTGAATCTGAGCAGATTAGAGAGCATTAAAAGCCACTAGCAGTCTGAGTGGGGCAAATTTCCAAGCCAGGGGAGTCTAAAAGGTCGGGTCAGATCTGTAGGCTGGGAGAGTGCTCAGCATGCAGAGCTGCACTAGACAGCACCAAAGTGGAAGCAGCTGGGGAAACCAACTGAGACAGGGTGGGAGAAAGCTTGGCACCTGAAACCAGTGGAGATCCCCAGGCCTCCCAACACAGGACTGGAGTTGGCAGAAGCAACAAGAGGCAGCTGCGCAATGCCTCTGGCTGTGAGACATCTACTCCTGAGGCTTGCAGCCCAAAGGATTGAAATGCACCTTCTTGAACTTCCAGGAGACATAATGGCCAGATAAACAGCTCTAATCCCTCTCCCCCCACCCCCCGCCCAGAGAATTCCTTGGGAAAAAACGCTATGATAGAGGAGACAGAAGTGGGGCTTCAGTGGCTGAGCAGTGGGAGTTAGTGAGTCCCAGAGGGGCAGAGCCAGCAGGGGTCAACACCAGGAGCCCAGACTTACACTTGCACCCCCAGAGGAAGTAGCAGACCCCAGCACAGACAACAAATCACTGAGACCATTGCTGAAGAGCAACAGTGCTGGAGAGCAGCCCCAAGAGAAGAGAATTCAGGCAGCCAGACTCCTCCCCCACACCTCAGGAAACTGAAGGCTATAATACACAAAACCAGTAAATAGACTCACAGTCCCTAGAATAGGAAACCTGGGACATAGATCCCCGAGCCCCAAAAGCAGAAATCCACTGTAAAGCCAGAAAAAAGCTAACCAACATGAAGAGGAACATGAAAAAACTGAGGACCATTGATTCATTTTACAGAGACAGGGATGATCAAAATACCATTTCAGAAGAGGACAGCACTGACACTATGCCCACATCTGATACCTCAAAAGGAAATTTGAACTGGTCTCAAGCCCAAAAAGCATTACTGGAAGAGCTAAGGGAGGGTTTTAAAAACCAAATTAGGGAGGTAAAAGAAAAAATGGAAAAAATAGGGGAAAAAATCCACTGATGAAATAAAGTCTTTAAGAAATAAGATTGGTGAAATGGCTATGGAGATCCAGAATCTAAATGGAGAAAATGACACCTTGAAAGGTAAAATGAACCAATTGGAAAAGGAAACTCAAAAGCAAAATGAAGACAGCAACTCATTAAAAATTAGAATTGAGCAAGTGGAAACTAATGACTCTATGAGGCATCAAGAAGTAGTAAAACAAAATGTAAAGAATGAAAAAATAGAAGAAAATGTGAAATATCTGATGGGAAAAACAACTGACCTGGAAAACAGATCCAAGAGAGACAACCTAAGAATTATTGGTCTACTGGAAATCCATGATGAAAAAAAGAGCCTCAACAGTATCTTCGAGGAAATTATCAAAGACAACTGCCCAGAGGTCCTAGAACCAGAGGGTAAAATAGTCATTGAAAGAATCTACTGATCGCCCCCTGGAAGAGACCCCAAATTGAAAACACCAAGAAATATTGTAGCCAAATTTCAGAATTATAAAGTCAAGGAGAAAATATGCAAGCAGCCAAAAAGAAACAATTCAGATATTGCGGAACTATAGTCAGGATCACACAGGATCTCTCAGCTTCTACATTAAATGACAGGAAAAATTGGAATGTGATATTCTGAAGGGCAAAGGAGCTGGGACTACAACCAAGGATCAACTACCCAGCAAGACTGAGTATAATTTTTCAGGCAAGGGGATGGTCATTCAATGAAACCTTCCTGATGAAAAGGCCATAACTCAATGGAAAATTCAATCTTCAGGGGACAGAACTAAGATGGCGGCTGGAAAGCAGGGACTAGCATGAGCTCCCCACCAAGTCCCTCCAAAAACCTATAAAAAATGGCTCTGAAACAATTCTAGAACTGAAAAACCCACAGGGTAGCAGAGGGAAGCAGGGCTCTAGACCAGGACAGCCTGGATAGTCTCGGTAAGGTCTATCCCACATGGAGCTGGGAGCAGAGGGGAGTGAGCTGAGCGGAGCAGAGCCCAGCATGGGTGGCACAGACCAATTAGACCAGGAGCTGGGCAGAGAGTGCCCTAGCACCCTGAATCAGTGAGCTGCGGCAGTTAACCAGACTTCTCAACCCACAAACACCAAGGACAACAGAGAAGGTT
>JAQQSZ010009393.1:0-12785 GCA_028646595.1 Phalanger gymnotis
GGCTAAATTTATTGATATATACTCAAACTGAAATCCTGCTGTCCCCATGATATAGTACACACTGAAAGATTCTGCAGTACTGGGATTTGAAGCAAAAAGAAATCACTAAATCCAAATACTTTCCTGTCACTGGAAAACATATCAAGTATCTGTGGGTATGCCCATTATGTTCATCTTTGACATGTGGGTAGACCTATCTATAAAAAAAATTGACATGTGAAAAATGGCTGCATAAAAAACTGGATAAGAGAAATAAATTTACACTTCTCTGGTTGATGAAGATGAGAAAACACCAAAGCAATGAACTGGGAGTAGCAACTGATGCTATCCACTTAAACTTGATCTGTTTCAGGTAAGTTCACTTATTAGTTTCTAAATATTCATTTAAGTCCTCAGTCTCTCTCTTCATATAATTCTATCACATTTAAAGATAACATAGCTTTTCAGCAATTCTTTCAACTATGTTTCCATGTGCAGACTTTTTATTTCCCCATTTGAGAATGCCATCCATTTTGAGTGATTCTCTTGCTGTCATTGGTAATATAGGGACAGACTGGCGCTAGCTGTGACTTGAGATTGCTTATGTATAAAAGATAGTTTAAAGGAATAAAGTGAAAAGTGATTCTGATAATTTGGCCTAATGACTAAGTAAAAGAACAGGGTTTTAGGTCAAATACAACAGTTTACTGTGCATATCCTTATACACGTTCTATACTTTGGGGGAAAAGAGGGGTGGTACAGCTAAAATGGACTTTACTTTAAGAAATCATTTATTAATGAAATTGAGGATACCAAGGCATGTAAACAAAACATACATTGTTACTCTCAGTAAAGATTTGTTGACTAATAGTAGCACCAAGGCTGCATGCCACTACAGTGGCTATGTAAGGCCATAACATGAGCACAGAGGAGTGTGGGCTGCTAGTAGAGGTTCTTTGATCTGCTTTTCCAAGGAAAGCAACTTTAAGGAGTTAACAATCTCAGTTTAATTAAACATACATATATCATTCACTTAGTTCATGGGAAAAAGTCAGTGAACTTCAGGGCAAATACAAACAGAAATTACAAACAGATCAACAGACAGGCTTTGTCTGGTCAAACATCGCATACATAGTTAGCAAAAGAGAAGCACCAACATGTGGATTTTCAGAGCCGGGGGGCTCTTAACAACAGCTACCCAGAGTCTCATCTGGTCGAATCACAAGACACTCTTCCAGTGTGTGAGAGTCCCAAAGGCAAAACGCTAACTTCTGAATTTATATACCCTTCTCAGGGTCAAAGGGTGTCATAACTATGGGACTTAAAACCATGTGAATTGGGCTTTCTTGTTTCTTAAGCAGGTCAAAGACTCTTGATTCAACCAAAGAAACAAAAGACAACAAAAAGTTCACCTTGCTTGTCATTACATTTGAAAGGCAAGACTCATCAAAGGTATTTGATTACCTCAGCATTCTAATAGAGAAACAAAAAAAAAAAATTCCCACCCCAATTACCATAACACTAATGTACAAATGATGTAGACATCTTTATTCATACAGGAAGGATTCAATAGTTCATGTATAGCCCTACTTCGCTATCAATCAACAGATGTCCTGGGTGGGGGCGGGGGGGGGGAGGGAAGGACATGTATTAAAAACTATTACTAAAATGCAGGCTTTACAAACATAACTTGGCTACAAGCTCTTCTGATAATTCTATCATATTGAGATAGACAAAGAGATTTGGAGTCTCTTGAATAGGTCAGGAAAGATTAAACAAAGTGGTTTGAACAATTCTATTGAAGTCAGGGTTTGAATTCATGGATATATATCAGAGCCTCTACACATCTAGATCTGCATATCTCTACCTTTAGGAGGAAAGTCTAATTATCCTGCATCAAAGCTCCCACTTTAGACAAGGCACTGTGCTAGGCAATGAGAATCCTAAAGTCGAAAAGAGACATTTCTCTAAGATGCCTGCCCTATCTAAAAGCCATATTCTGAACGCAACCTCTAGATTTTCAATGTTATTCCTTATAAACTAAAACACATTCAAGTGATCTCAACCTAGTGATAGCTATGCTCTTCATCTTCTAGGGATATTTTTTTTTTCAACATGGACTATCCCAACTCTAAGGTATGTTCCAAGTTTAAATCTTTTGGTCTTTCTTTTCTCATTGCTGTTTATCATGTCTACCTGACTGCTAAAGTTGTTTTCTTTATTTAGAATATGTCTGTGTTTCTTTGTGGTGGTTTTTTGACACAGTGTGATTATCCCATTTCAGTTCAATCCACAGAAAATTATTTAAATATGTATGATTATCCTTCCTCCCTATTTGTCTTGACAAAATAAATGATATAGCAAATATATGATTCTGTCTTCCTGTGGACAGGTAGTAACTTCAAAATTATGACCTTAAGCCTAATCCAACTTTGCAAAAAACTAAAATGACACCTTTGGAAAGCATAAATCTCATTGCTATGCAGTGTCTTCTATATAGTAGAAAATTAATATTATCTTTAAAGGTGTTGTTTGCTTTTCTTATCAATCACAAAATGACTAATTCTGAAACAATATTTTAGTCTTTCCAGAAATTCAGACATCTCTTGTGCATCCTGCATAAGAAACCCTTCTCCTATCTCCATGTGTTTTTATGGCTCTGCAATAATTTTCCTATTCATCTTCACTTATTATTGACTTGCTTCAAGACTTAATTCAAGTGCTACCTTCTGCTAAAGACCTTTCCACTTTAATTGTCTTCCCTGCTAAAATTACCTTGCATCATATCTTGTTAAATTCAGCCTCAGGCATTTACTAACTGTATGACCCAGAGCAAGTTACTTAACCCTGTTTGCTGCAGTTTCCTCGTCTTTAAAATTAGCTGGAGAAGGAAATGTCAAACCATTTAAGTATCTTTGCCAAAAAAAAAAAAAAAACACAAAACACAAAAAACCCACTCTACATTGCTCAGAGTCAGAAAAGCCTGAAAGGTCTGAAGGACAATGAAAGTGTTCTTTGATTGATTGGTGAGTAACAAATAGGACAGTCGATGGCATCTTCTCAGTTGCCAATGTAATGCATTGAGATTGTGTAGATTCAGCTTAAAATAAAAACAAAAACCTTCTGGACATATCTGTGCTCAAGGATATCAAAACAACCTGGAAAAATGTGTTAAAAATACACTTCCAATTCTTTTTTTTTTTTAGAGTGTCAAAAACAAGCACAATTGGTCTATTTTGGTTCACTAGATGATAACCATCCGAAGTCCTTGAGATAAAAATATGTATCATTCAATCTGATTAATCAAAAAACAAATCTATTACACAATTCCTATGTGTCTGAGATTGATACCAAAAATTTGAAAAAAAAAAATAAGAACAAACACTCCCAAACTCAAAAAGTGTTTTTTTTTCCATTTCATGTTTCAATAGGGAAAACCACTTATATACATCAGTCTTTATAAAATACATGTAGAGACGGAATACAGCCTTAGAAGTGGCATCACAAGGTGGGGAGTGGGGGGAACCAGGAAAAGTATTTTATAGGTTATGGCCATTGAGCTTGTTCAATCACCTAAAACCTTTGTGATACTAATGATTATTTAATGAACTGATACATACAAAGATTTCTTCCTGAAAAATCACTCAAAGTGTCCAAGAAATCTTTTGATCTATATCCTGTGTTACCCCTTTCCCTTTTCCAGTCGATTACCAAATCTTATTGATTCTACCTCCACAGATTTCTATCACACCTGTCCCTTCCCTGTGTGTTTTTACTTCATTTTCGAAGAGGACCACGACATCAGGGAAATGATGACGTGACTTGCAGTTGACTTTGATTTGAGTGAGGGAAGGCTGTGCAAGGTCACTCACCAATCTCACTTTCTCTTCCAGAGCCATCTGTATCCAGTGACCAGATATTCATCAGAATGACTGGAGATGACCCTGGATGCATTGTGAGACCCTGGTACTTTTAGGCTCAGTCCTTTTCATATACCCACTTAGAGTGAGGCAATGTCCCTTTAATGAATAGGCCTCTTTAAAAAGTGAGTCAAGGGATGGCCTCTTTAAGTAGAAAAAAAGAGAAAAAAATCAAGCTAGGAGGGGAAGATCCTCAGGGTTGCTGTTCCAAAGAGAAATAGTGACAATTGACATTCATTCTAAGGCAGGAGGGCCCAAAATAAATCCATTAAGTGGACCTTGGGTAGAGATCTATCATAGTACAATCTATGAGCTTCAGAGTGAAGTGGGATGAAGGTGGAAAGAAGGAAGGAAGGGAGGGAGGGAGGGAGGAAGGAAGGAAGGAAGGAAGGAAGGAAGGAAGGAAGGAAGGAAGGAAGGAAGGAAGGAAGGAAAGAAGAGAAAGAAAAAATAGAAGGAAGAAAGGAAGAAATAGAAAGAAAGAAAGAAAGAAAGAAAGAAAGAAAGAAAGAAAGAAAGAAAGAAAGAAAGAAAGAAAGAAAGAAAGAAAGAAAGAAAGAAAGAAAGAAAGAAAAAGAAAGAAAAAGAAAGAAAGTGATCTAGCCCTCCAAATTAGGTGGGCAGTTTATGGTCATCAAAATTTATCTTCCTTTGGAGAGGAGAAGGAGAGGGAAAAAGAGGATGAGCTAAGTTACTAACTAGCTAGGTACCCTTTCAGGCAGCTTGGTCTACTCACAGGCTGTATTTGTCTGTTCTCCACTCACTTTAGTTTAAGTCTTCACCAACGCAAACCTAATCTATTGCCAGTCTCCCTATTGTTTTCCATGCCTCAGGTTTCTCCCCCTGACAATCTACCCTCCAAACTGTTGGCAAAGTGATATATCTTTGGTGCAATGTGGCCAATTCACTTCCCTATTCCCCTTAGAGGCTGCTTCTGGCCTCAAGGAGATAAAATAAACTCTTAAACCTGGCATATAAAATCCTTCACAATCTGACTCCAGTCTTCCTTTTCAGGATTATTAAAGATAACTGCCATAGATTCTATGTTTCAACCAAATTCCCTACTTAAAGGAGGGAATATTTTGTTTCTGTCTTTTTTTTTTAGTACACAGTCTGATTACTTACATATATTAAATGCTCCATAATTAATTAATTGATTGAAGACAGATGGTATGGATAGCCCAGGATTGGAGTTCAGCAAGGCATGAGCAATGATTGGAAAATAGGGATTAACCACCAGTTGTCTTTGCTAACCTTGTTAAGATCTATCAGTTTCTGAGCAAGTTCAATGTTTCCTCAGGAAATTTTACATTCCATTCTTATGAGGGAAAATGTTAGAGATATGCCAAGTTTTCTGTAACTTTAATTAAATGGGAAACCAATATCCTCCAGCTCTTCCTTTTGATAAGCATCTTCATTAGCCTGCTTGGTCTAAAGAATGTGGTTTCCCTATATCTCCACATTCTAGAAACACAATCTCTTCCTTTGCCTCTGATCAGGGGGATCTAGTCACATGACTTTGACATACTGGAAATACCCTTCTACAAAATTGCCCAAAATATTTAATCCTATCTTTCATAGAGCTAATACCAATAAAAATTAATAAAAAATTTCACAATGATGCACCTACCATGAGACTCTGCACCAATCTCCTCCTAACTCATGTATTCCCTAACTAGCACACAGGCTACTCTGAAATCAAACAATCTAGGAAAGACACAGTTCATTTCGCTTGGTACTCCATACCTGCAAACAGAAAGAAAACTGCAGAAAATACTTCACAATTTCCAACTGAAGTTTAATTAATATATCCAGTAGGGTTATTCCTGGGATCAGTACTTCTTAACTATTTTTGTATCACAGATTCCTTTGTCTTTTTGATGGAACCTATGAATTCTCAGAATAATGTTTTAAATGCATAAAATACAATATTTCGGATTAAAAGGAAACCAATTATAGGGACTATGGTTTAAAAATTACTGTAATGGATGAAGGTTTTATGGACTTCAGATCAAGGCTCTTCCTTATAGCATAATTGGTCATTTCCTTTCAGTCTCCTACTCCTGCAAGGTAGCTCCATTTATTTGTTGTCAAGGCTAAAATGTTACTAGTCAAGTGAAGGAGTCTAGGTAAAGGTGAATCAGATGCCCCATTCAATTCTTGTCTCCTCTCTTTCTCTGGTTTTTTTTTTTTAACTCTCCCATGGCACTTCCTACTTGTATGCTCCATCTTAGCACTTCTGCTTGCAAACTCCTCTCTGGTTCTTCACTTGACAGCTAAGAACTATCACATTCATGTGGAAAAAGAAGAGATAAATGGTGTGAGAGATGGTAGAATGGCAGGGAATTTAAGGCTAAATATCATGATATTATAGAAATAGTTAAGATACAGAAAAAGAACTAATGAACAGACATATATATATAGAGAGAATGAATATATATGGATATACATACATCATGTGTATATATATACATATATATATATACGCACATGGATATGTGTACATGCACACACATACACACATTTATTTGCATCTAATGGTAGACATCTTTAGGGCAGGAGGAGTAGAAAAAAAAGAAAAATAAGAAATGTATAACTTTGCTATATTTTTAAAAGGAATAACAAGTTACACATAACAGATTTTCAGTTTTATGTGTAATCTTTTTTTTTAATATTCTACTATGTTATAGAAATGCTTCCTTTTTAAGTTCAGAATAAAATTTTTAAAATTGAAATTATAATAAGACTGGGGCCAAGACAACAAATGAAGGAAAGTGGCTACAAATTTTAGTAGATGTAGCAGAAAGTGATGAAATGCCCTGTGATTGGGTAAGGGCACATCATAATTTAGGAGAAATTAGGAAGAGTAAGAAATACAAGGATCATTAATATAGTAATTGAGAGGAATTCCAAAGTTTTGGATGATAAAGGTAACACATTTTTGGGTAATGCTGAGCTTGAATCTTTTGTCATTCTTATTCATAGTTCAGGTAGAATGGATTTGTATGTCATTAGAGGTAGGAAGGTTATTGAGCCAAAACAGTGAGTTTGAGGTTATGTCAAGGTATACATTGTAATTCTCCAGTATTATGGCACCATTTATACATGAAAAGAAGGCTGGTATCCAGATTCTGAAGGTTTTGAGAAATAGCCAGGGGCCAATAAACAACTATAAGAAAGATCCAAATGCAATGATCTAGATGACAGAGTAATGTCAAGGAAGAAATTGTCACATAAAAGCAGCAAAAAGAGGAACTTAAAGTGGCAAAACTGAGTAAGGAGCAATGCCTAATCCTCTTGAACTACTGTGTCAGGGTACATGAGAGAAGGTACTCCTGAATAATGAAAAGCCTAACTGAGGATGAAGAATCTTCAGGGGAAGCTATGTTATTGTGTGGATAAGAAGACAGAAAAAAAAAATGTAAAAGGAAGACAAGGAAGATGAAAAGGTTTGTTAATAATATAGAACATAGTTCCTTGAGATATATCAAAGGGGAAGTAAGAAAAGAATAGAGAAAGGAAACCAGCAGGGCATAAGTAGGTCGTGATAAGAGATGATGGAATTAAACAAAGAAGCTGATTTCTCTCAGTAAGAGGACTTAGAGGAGTTGGGGGTTTGCTGGCACAGCGTAAACATATAACATTGAAACTATGGCATAGTTTTTGGGTATGATTGTGAGAATTTTATTGTGCTACAAGAATTGATGAGCAGCATGGTTTCAGAAAAACCTGGCAACGCTTACATGAAATGATACAATATGAAGTGAGCAGAACCAGTACAACATTGTACACGATAACAGCAATATTGTAAGGAAAATCATCATTGAAAGACTTAGTGACTTCTTATCAAGACAACCATCTGAAAGAATTCCAAATAACCCACAATGAAAATGCTTTTCACCTCTAAGGAGAGGACTGGTGAACTATGAGTATAGATTGAAACATTTTTTTAACTTTCTTTTAAAGATAGATAATTAAGTCTATATGATTGATATGAACTCATCAACAATGGGGAATCAGTTGTAGGAAGCTCCTTAAAAATTCTGCAAGAGAAATAACGACCCCCACAACCTTTTCAGGACTACCTAGGACACTAAGGGGGAGAGGTCATAAGCTCATGTACACCCAACCAGACAGAAGAAGAGATTTTAGAAGAGTGAGCCCAAACATCTGAGCTTTAGAATTATTCCATTTTACCCCCATCCTATTTCACAGTCTGCTCAGAATCAACTCTCACCCCACTTCTGCCTCGTAGAATCTTTGGCCTCCTTAGGGGTATTTTCCATATACAATACCCTACTTTGAACCTTTCCTGATCTCCCTATTATGTTCTCTCCTCCCAATTGTATTATATTTAAATATTTAAACAAAAGGTATATCCCTGAAATATAATACAAACTCTTTAAATACATAGACTGTGTTTTCTTTTGTTTTCTCTGTGCAACTATAACAACAATATTGCTAGCAGCTGTTGTGGGGGTGAAAGACCAACAACAAAAACACACAGGAAGGCTGTTAGCACAGGTTCTTTGATCTGCTTTTCCATGGAAAGCAACTTTAAGGGGTTAACAATCTTACTTTAATTACACATGCATATATTATTCACTTAGTTCAGTGGGAAAAGTCAGCAACCTGAACTTCAGAGTAAATACAAACAGAAACTATAGACAGAGCAACAGACAGGCTTTTTCTGATCAAGATATCACATACATAGTTACCAAAAAGAGAAGCACCAACATCTGGGTTTTCAAAGCTAGGGGGCTCTTAATAATGGCTACCCAGAGTCTCTTCTGGTCAAATCACAAAACATTCTTCCAGTGAGTAAGAGTCTCAAAACAAAAAGCCAACCTCAGATCTTATATACCCTTCTCAGGGTCAGAGGGCATCAAAACCATGAGACTCAAACCTATGTGAACTAGGCTTTCTTATTTCTTAAGCAGGTCAAAGACTCTTGATTCAATCAAAGAAACAATCACAAGCATGAGACTCAAACCTATGAGAACTAGGCTTTCTTATTTCTTAAGCAGGTCAAAGACTCTTGATTCAATCAAAGAAACAAAAGACAACAAAAAGTCCACTTTGCTTGCCATTACTTTTGAAAGGCAAAACTCATCAAAGGCATTTGATTACCTTAGCATTCCAAGAGAGAAAACAACAAACTCCCACCCTACTTACCATAACAGTAACCTACAACACAGTACCTTGTACCTGGTAGTAACTTAATAAATAATGTGATTTATTATATTGAATCTATAATAGTGTGGTCTTTTATATGAAGATATGTATGCCATAGATTTGATGTTATATGTTATATTGTATATATTACATCATCTTGCTATATCCCTTCTCAATTTCATGCTTGCTGAGGTATCTCAATTTTAAAATGTTTTCCTTATGCAAAAATTGCTGCAGTTCCCTGTCATTGTAGTCTTACTTCATTTGATTTTTGTCTAGATCTTTGTCTATCTTGAAGCACACTGGAGTTGTGACTGCACTATTGTTGTGAAGGGTCAAATGATGCTTTCTGCTGGTTTCAATTATACTTCCTCATGGGCTTATCAAAATGACTATCAATGACAAAGATTAATAATTCACAGAAGCTGCTATCAAGAAACAGGAGCAGAGGGGAAAAGAGAAAAACAAAACAAAACAAAAAAAAAAAAACCAGCAACCATAACTATGACGAGAGTCTGATGATAAACAAGGTGAGCTGGAGTTCTTGTGACAAGGAAAAATTCAAATTCACAGATATCCTAAAGACTAAGACTTTGTAGAAGGTGACTTATGATTGTAATTTAGCTATTGAATGATATGCCTTATTTAAAACAAACTCATTACATAAAAGGTGCAGCATGATTTGTTATTAAGAAAGACTCATGTAAAGAAGTCAGTGGATAAAGGAGTGGAAATGAGGTGGAGAACATTTAGGGGAAGATTCATTGGAGGGTGGAGAATATAAGGGAGGATGGAAGAGAGACAATACTGATGTATTAAAGTATCACAGATCACTGAAAGAAACACATAATATGAAATGGATAACTTGTTCATTTATTTCACTCATGTTCAATTCTTCATGACATTTTCTTGACAAAGATTTTAGTGTTTCACCATTTTCTTCATTTTACAGACCATTAATGGAGGCTAACCTGGTTGTGACTTGCCCAGGGTCACACAGCTACTACAAGTTTGAGCATAGAATTGAACCCAGGAAGAAGAATCTGGAATCCTATCCACTGTATCACCTAGCTACATCAAGAGGGTAATAGAAAGATGATAATCAGGAAAAAGACTGCAAATATGGCAAACTTGTGCTAGGTATTTTCAGCCGTTTCATCATTTTCAGGAGCTATATTCAATCTATCTCCTTTAACATCTATCTATCTATCTATCTATCTATCTATCTATCTATCTATCTATCTATCTGTCTGTCTGTCTGTCTGTCTGTCTGTCTGTCTGTCTGTCTGTCTGTCTGTCTGTCTGTCTGTCCATCTATCTATCTATCCATCTATCCATCTATCTATCTATCTATCTATCTATCTATCTATCTATCTATCTATCTATCATCTGCTTATCTATCCATCTGTCTATAATTACCTCAATTTTCTTCTCTGCTAAAAGTAGAGCAGATGATATATTTTCATCTCAATAAATATACCTGGGAATTAATTCTTACTTTAAAATTTGCCAAGCTCTTTACACATATTATCTCATTTGTTCCACACAACAACCCTGGAAGGTAGGTACTATTACTATTCTCATTATATAGATGAGGAAATTCAGGAAGACGGAAGTAAAGGGACCTGTCCAGAGTCACAGAATAAATTTCTAAGGCAGAATTAGAAATTAACAGATTTTTAAAGAGACAAATAAAAGATGGAAGCAAGATAGGGTGACTGAAAATGAATACCAAAAAAGTAAGGAAGTAGGAGGAAGCATAACTACAATTTGTTTTCCCAAAGTTCTGAATATCCCTCTTCTTGAATCAGCTCATTGATGATTTTCAGGATACAAAAAGCAAGGCCAGGACACGGCGGTTGTAGCAACTAAGTAATTCTTCACTCAGGCCTCAGAAAATCAAGTTCTTTTGAGATACATGGTGACATAAGTCTTAATGACTAAGATATTGAAAAAAAAATGAGTCTTTAGTCATGATTCTTTTGATGGGGAAAATCTAGTAAAATATGTTTCATTGGAAATAAATATAAAATATTATACTTGAGTTCAAAATGTTTACTTCATAATTACCAGGAGGGAGAGACTCAGTAAGCCGTATTTCATCTGACAAAGATCTAAAGTTTTAGGTAGTCTATAAACTCTATAAGAGCTAATATGAAATTGTAACCAAGATGCTAATGAAGTCTTAGACCTCAGAAAGAGACTATTAGATTCTATGAGTAGAAAAAGGGAGGACATAATTTGTGCTAGACAGATGACATCTAGACCCTCTTATTCAGCTTTGAGTTCTATGTTTTAGAAAGAACACTGGTAAGCTGGAGAGCATCCAAAGAAGAGCTAACAAGAGAATGATGGGTCATGAATTCCTGCCAAGATCACTTGAAGTAACTGGGAATATTTAGCTTGGAGAAGATTAAGAAGGAATATAATATTTGTCTTTTAGGTATTCAAAGGTATATAAAAGAAGCATTAAATTTTTGCTTTTTATCCTGAGGGGAACTAGAAAACAACAGTTGAATGTTATAAAGAAAATATTGAGAAGTGAAGTAAGTAACAGCTTACTACAAATTATAGCTATCCTTAATTGGAGGGACTGTCTCAGATGGCAGGGAGAAAGCATAGTACAGTGGAAAGTTCGTTGCCTCTGGAGTGAGAAAATTTGGGTTCAAATCCCACCTCTGATATTTACTAACTACAAGACAAGGCAACGTTCCTTGGGCCCCAGTTTCCTGATTGTAAAAACAGAAGACTGAGCTGCATAGCCTCCAAAATCTTATTGGACACTAGATGAATGATCCTGTGATTTCCAACAAAAATCTATACTTTCAATATATAGAAAGCTGTAGCTACGTGAAATAATGTTTTGGTAATAGTTGTGGTGATTGCTACTTGTCGCTATAATTAGTGGGTGCCTTTTTCAATGGAGTTTAAAACAAACAAAATGCAGAATGGCCATTATTTGGATAGTTTGTAGTGAGGATTTTCTTTTCAAGTACAATTGGAATAGTTCATTTATTAAGGTCCCTTCCAACTGTAAAATTCTTTGATTGTATAAGTACGTTATTAAATTCAAACTTCTTCACCTGTTATTAAAGACATTTAACAGTTTGTTCCCAACCAAATGTCCTGGAATCATTTTACTCTATACTTCTTCACAGACATTATAATCAAACCAAAGTGACTGACTTTGATTTGAAGCAACTTGTGGCACAGCAGATGAAAAACTGGGCCCAAATTCAGGAGGCTCTGAGTTCAAATCTGGCCTCAGACAAGCTATATGACCCTGTATTATAAGGCTCCCCTATTATCTTTTCCATCTACTTCTGGTCTCACACTTTCCTGCCTGTTCATAGTTGTACTGTCCATCTGTCATTTGTGGTATGCACTCCTTCCACTTTCTGCTTCATGAAATCTTTTACTTTCTTCAAGGTCTAGCTTAAGAGCCACCCTCTCGAACTCAAGTGCAACCCTCTCCAAGAAGTTCTTTCTGGGCCAAGATGGCGGCTGGGAAACAGTGACTGGCATGAGCTCCCCACCAAGTTCCTCCAAAAACCTATAAAACAATGGCTCTGAACCAATTTTAGAGCTGCAGAACCCACAAAGTGGCAGAGGGAAGCAGGGCTCCACCGCAGGACAGCCTGGATGGTCCCTGGGTAAGGTCGGTCCCACACGGACCTCCCAGCCCCCAGCCGAGGGGAGCGGAGCTGAGCG
>JAQQSZ010009394.1:0-12785 GCA_028646595.1 Phalanger gymnotis
TGTGTGCTGTTGGTGGTGTTACATAGCCACAGTAGTTGCTAGCCACATTGTTGTTACATAGGTAGTTGAAGGGAATATGCATATATATAGACAGGGCACAGAGTGAGTTGAATATGCAGAGATGATATTTAAAAATTAAAACTAAGAGATGAGAAAGGAATATATTGGGAGAAAGAGAAAGGAAGAGAGGAACATATTGGGAGAAAGAGAAAGGGAGAGATAGAATTGGGTAAATTATCTCACGTAAGAAAGGCAAGATAAAACTGTTATAATGGAAGGGAAGAGGGCGGAGGTGAAAGAGAATGAGTAAACCTCACTCTCATTGGATTTGGCCTAAAGAAGGAAGAGCATACACATACACACTCTATTTCCTACAGGGAAGTAGGAAGGAAAGGGATCAGGGGGATGATAGAAGGGAGGGCAGGTTGCGGTAGGGGGTAGTCAGAAGGAAACACTTTTGAAAAGGGACAGGGTCAAAGGAGAAAATTGAATAAATGGTGGACAAGATAGGATGGAGAGAAATATAGTTAGTCTTTCACACCATGACTATTATGGAAGTGTTTTGCATAATGGTACATGTGTGGCCTGTGCTGAATTGCTTGCCTCCTCAAGAAGGGTGGTGGGGAGGAAAGAAAAGAGAGAATTTGGAACTCAAAGTTCTAAAAACAAATGTTAAAACTGTTTTTACATGCAACTGGGAAATAATATATACAAACAAAGGGGCAGAGAAATATATCTTGCCCTAAATGAAAGTAAGGAGAAAGGGGATAAGGGGAGTGGGAGTTGAGGGTGGATAAAAGGGAGGGCAAACTTGGGAAAGGGGAAATCAGAATAATTGCCATCTTGTGGTGGGGGAAGGGCGAGATGGGGAGAAAATTTGTAATTCAAAACCTTGTTGAAATGAATCTTGAAAACTAAAAAGAAATAAATTAATCTTAAAAGAAAATAAATAGCATTTGGTGGGAAAGGAGTTAAGCCTTGGGTATAAAGCTTGAGATAATCCCCCCATCTAAGGTGACAAAGGACTCGGAAGTTAGATTAAACCTAATCGTATTCCCTTATCTAATGATGGTCCTCTTCAAGCATGAAGGACAAACCACGATCATATCCCATAGAAGAGAAATTTTAAGGTGGCAGGTAAATATCATTCTGGTCTGGTGCCCCCTCTCTGTGAGGAGAGCTTTGTGGTCTCTAGCCCCAACTTTCTGCTTTCCCTTCCAACAGAAATTAAAGTTTCCTTTGGAGGAAAATAAGGAGAGAAGAGGCTAGAAACTTCTGTTCTGCCTCTCATAAAGCCACATAGAAGCCCTCACCACAAGTCTTCCTTACATTATTATAAAGGAGCATTTGTTATACATAAACAAATAAAATAATAAAGAGTATGACCCTATTGGACACTGTAGAGAAATGTTTCCATTTTAACAAGATATATATATATATATATAAACTCAATTTTTGATACCCTATTAATCTCAATCAAGTCATATTTTAACAATATTACATTTCAGCCAGTCCGTCTTCCAAAATAAAGGATGTTACACTTAAATTAAAAAAAATCTAAATCTATCTGTTAAACTATTGTCTAAAAAATAATTTATTTTAAAAGATAAATACACTAATTGATTCAAACTTCAAAAAAATTCTCAACATGGTGGAGCAGAGCAGATTCTTCTTCCCAGAATCACTCTTCCCCACCCCCACCCCACCACTGCCATCAACAACTCCACTCTGCTGTATACCATATAGACTCAGGACCAACTACACTTGAATTACACAGGATAAGCTGCTGAGGTCAGTGACCAAGGGATTTAGGAGGGGGTGGTATGGGTTGAAACTGGCAGTTGCTTCCGCTTTAGCCCTGTATTCCATAGCAATATGCCAGACTGTTCCCTATCTCCTGCTTCAAAAATACACACACACACACACACACACACACACACACACACACACACAGATTCCTATTTTTTAAAAGTTAAATTTCTAAAATTATCCCTCTCAACTCCTTGTTCCAATGATCTTTCAATATAAAGGAGAGAGACAGGAGGGTCGGGGGAGGGAGACAGGAAGTGAGGAGAGTAGTTCAACAAAACTAACCAATACAGCAACTGTCTGACAGCATATGCAATGGTACTCACTGCAGCCATAGTTTCTCAACTCTAGAAGAAAGGGAAGTATATGTTCTCTTTTCTTTTTTGGATCCAAGCACAGTCACCAGGTCATTGTAATTGTCTGTTGGCTAGAATTGTACACGTGGAAAAAATGTTCAAAAAATTAACTGAAGAACTTCTCAGAAAGTAGAATTGGGGCGAAGCAGAACTAAAATAGCAGAGTAAAGGCAGGAATTCACCTAAGCTCTCCTTCAAACTCCTCAAAATACCTTTAAGTAATGACTCTAAACAAATTTTTGAGGAGCAGAACCCACAAAAAGACAGAGTGAGACAATTTTCCAGCCCAAGAAAATTCAGAAGGTCAGCAGAAACAGTCTGTTGCACCAGGGTGAGAGAGGGGCTCAGTCCAGTGCAGGCAGCACCACCTCAGGCAGATCCCCAGCCAAACCAGCAACAGGCCTCAGACCACTGATTCAGTAGCCCCAGAAGCTGCTGCTAGAGCTCTAAGTTCAGAGGGCAAGGGGGTTGAACAACTAGTCAAAGGGAGGTTACAGGGGTCACTTTGCTAAAACTGAAGTAGATCTCTGGGGCTTTGACTCCACTCAGATCTGGATCACAGTTCTGCACTGCAATTCCAGGGCCAAAGAGAATGCTTGCAGTCAGTCACAGACCAGAGCATAGGCCAGAAGCCTAGGCTAGTAAACACCTCACTTTAGATCATACCACCTTGGAAGAACTGAAAACTTATAGGTCCCTAGAAGTATCTCTGAAAACAACTGCAGAAACATCCTGAAGCTTGGGAAAGGATGCTTTTAACCATGGATGCAGAGCCCTACTTTAACAAAGAATTAAAACTCAAGTTAAGAGACTGGGAAAATGAACAAATGACAGAAAATATTTCTGATCATAGAAAGTTAACTATTGTGACAATGAAGATCAAAACACACACTCAGAAGAATATAACTAACTTAAAGCTCCTATAGTCAAAGCCACCAAGAAAAATATGAATTGGTAGTATTCATGGAAGAGCTTAAAAAGCATTTTGAAAGTCAAGTAAGAGCGTTAAAGGAAACATTGGGAAGAGAAATGAAGTGTTGCAAGAAAATCACGACAAAAAGAGTCAACAGCCTGGTAAAGGAGACACACAAAAAATGCTGAAGATATAACACCTTAAAAACAGAATAGGATAAATGGTAACAGGTACAAAAAGCCAATGTGGATAAAATTTCCTTAAAAAGTAGAATTGGTCAACAGGAAAAAGAAGCACAAAAATTTACTAAAGAAAAAAAGAATTCCTTGAAAGCTAGAATGGGCCAAATGGAAAAGGTGGCCCAAAAGCTCACTGAATAAAATAATTCCTTAAAATTTAGAATTGAGAAAATTTAAGCAGCCAGAAATAAACAACTCAAGTATGGTGGAGCCACAGTCAGGATAACACAAGATTTGGCAGCTTCTACATTAAAAGACCAGAGGGCTTGGAATATGATATTCCGGAAGGCAAAGGATCTAGGATTACAACCAAGAATATCCTACCCAGGAAAACTGAGTATAATCCATGAATTGGGGGAGGTGGCACAGGGATTGGACATGCAATGACATAGAGAACATTCAAGAATTCTTGATAAAAAGAACAGAGCTGAATAGAAAATTTGACTTTCAAATAAAAGACTCAAGAGGTACAAAAAGATAAAAAGGAAAAAGAAGTCAAAGCGACTTAATAAGGTTAAACTCTTGGCATTCCTACATGGGAAGAAAAGACTGGTAACTCATTATTAGGGCAGATAGAAGGAGTATATGTAGACAGAAGTCACAGGTGTGAATTGATTATGAAGAGATGATATCTAAAAACATGAATTAAAATGAAGGAGTGAGAGAGCAATGTACTGGGAGAAAGGGAAAGGGAGAGATAGAATGGGGGAAATGATCTCACATAAAAGATGCAAAAAAAAAAAATTTACTATGAAGGGGAAGAAAGGGGAGGTAAAGGGGAGTGAGTGAACCTTACTCTCATAGAATTGACTCAAAGAGAGAATAACATTCACATTCATTTGGGTATAGAAATCTATCTTCCCTACAGGAAAGTAGCATAAAAGAAGAGGAGGGTGGTAGAAGGGAGGGCAGATTGGGGAAGGGAGTAGTCAGAAACAAAATAGTTTTGAGAAGGAATGCAGTGAGAGAAAAAAATAGAATAAACAGGGTGGAAGGAAGAAGGATGGAGGGAAATTTACTTATTAATCATAACTGTGAAAAAATTGTCAGTTTCTCTGATAAATGCCTTATTTCTCAAACTATAGAGAATTGAGTCAAATTTATAAAGAGCCATTCCTCAATCGGTAAATGATCAAAATATATGAACAGTTTTCAGATGAAGTAACAAAAACTGACTATAGCCATATGAAAAACTTTTCTAATTCATGATTTAGAAAATGCAAATTAAAACAGTTTTGAAGGACTCATATGTAGTAAATTGGCAAATCAGAGTGAAAAGGAAAATGACAAATGTTGGAGGGGATATGGGGAAAATGGGACACTAATGAACTGTTGGTGAAATTTTCAAATGATTCAATCATTCTGTAGAGGAATTCGGAACTGTGGACAAAGGGCTATAAAATTGTGTATACTCTTTGACCTAGCAATACCACTACTAGATCTGTATATCAAAAGAGATTTTTTTTAAAAAGGAAAAGGAACTATATGTACAAAAATATTCATAGCAGCTCTTGTTTCATGGCAAAGAATTGGAAATTGATGAGATGTTCATCAACTGGGGAATAGCTAAACAAGTCGTGGGATGTAATTGTGACGCAATATTACTGTGTTATAAGAAATGAGTGGAATGCTCTTGGAAAAGCCTGAAGAGACTTGCATGAGTGGATTAAAAATGAAATGTACTCTGTACAAATTAACAGCAATATTTTAAGGTGATGAGCTATGAATGACAGCCATTCTCAGCAATACAATGATCGAAGATGACTCTGAAGTACTTATGATAAAAAAAGCTATCTCCATTCTGAAAGAACTGACAGTATTTGAATCCAAATTGAAGCATTTTTTACTTTATTTTTCTTGAGGGTTTTGTTTCCTGTTTGTTATTTTGTCCATGTTTTCTTTCACAGCATAACTATTATGGAAATATTTTGCATGACTACGCAAGCATAACTTATATTGAATTGCTTGCCTTCTCAATAAGGGGGAGTTGAGGAAGGAGGAAGAGAGAGAATTTGCAACTCAAAGTTTTTTTTTTAAATGAAACCAGTGTTAACATTGGTTTTACATGTAACTAGGGAAAAATAAAATAGTAAATATTTTTAAAAGGGAAAAAAGAAATTAGAATTGGCCAAATGGAAAAGTAGGTACAAAAGCTTACTGGAAATAATCTTAAAAATTAGAATTGGCCAAGTGGAAGCTAATGACTTCATTTGATATCAAGAAACAATAAAACCAAATAAAAGAACAATTATGTATATATTTATATATGAAATATCTCATTGGAAAAACAACTGACCTGGAAAATAGAATGAGAAAAGATTATGTAAAAATTATTGCACTATCTGAAAGCCAAGGTAAAAAAAAAAGGTTTAGACATTATCTTTCAGGAAATTACTGAGGAAAATTGCCTTTCTATTCTAGGACCCAAGGGTAAAATGCAAATTGAAAGTACTTACCAGTTACCTCCTGAAAGGCATCCCAAAATCAAAATTCCCAGGAATATTCTAGACAAATTCCAGAGCTCTCTGCTCAAGGAGAAAATATTTCGATTACCCAGAAAGAAATAATTCAAATAATTCTCATGCAATCAGGATTGCACAAGACTTAGCGGCTTCTACATAAAAGGAATGAAGGCATTGGAATATGATATTCCAGAGGACAAGGGAATGAGGATTAAAATCAAAAGTCATCCATCCAGCATAGACATTCAATGAAATAAAAAAGACTTTCAAGCATTCCTGGTGAAAAGATCAAAACTGAATAGAAAAATGGCTTTTAAGTGCAAAACTGAAGAGAATCACAAAAAGATAAACAGGAAACAGAAATCATAAAGAGTTAAACATTTTACATTGCTACATGTGAAAAAGATATTTATAACTCCTAAGAGCTTTCTCATTGTTAGGATAGTTAGGAGTATGCAGCGACAGATGATATACATGGAAGTTTAATATAATGAGATGATCAACTTAAAAAAAATAAAAGTAAGAGATGAGAAAGAGGAATGCATGGGAGAACGGGAAAGGGAGAAGTAGGATGGGGTAAGTTATCTCACAAAAAAAGTTCAAAAGAGTTTTTACAGTGGAGGCGAAGAGAAAAGAGGGTGAGAAAGCACTGAAATTTTAATCTTATTGGAATTCTCTCAAAGAGTGAATGACATACACATTAAATTGGATCTAGAAATGTATCTTACTTTACAGAAAAGTAGGAGGGGTAGGAGAGAAGAAAAGGCAGGTAGTTGGAAGGGAGGGCAGATTGGAAGGGGTGGTAGTAAAAAACAAAGCACCTTTGAGGATAGACAGAGTAAAAGGAAAGAGAGTAGAATAAATGTGGATATTAGGGTGGAGGGTAATACACCATTAGTAATCATAACTGTGAAAAAAAAATTACTTCAAGTATTTCTGACAAAGGCCTCATTTCTCAAATACACAAAGAACTGAGTCACATTTACAAGAAAACAAGTCATTCCCCAATTGATAAACGATCATAGGATATAAACTGGCAGTTTTCAGACAAAGCCATCAAAACTACCTGTAACAGTCATATAAAAATGTTCTAGATCACTATTGATATAGGAAACAAAAAATTAAAACAACTCTGAGATAACACCCCATGCCTATTGGATTGGTTAATATAAGAGAAAAACAAAAATGACAAATGGTGGAGGGCATGTGGGAAAATAGAGACACTAATGTACTGTTAATGGAGTTGTGAACTGATTTGACCATTCTGGAAAGCAATTTGGAACTATGGCCAAAGGATTGTAAAACTATGCATACCCTTTTTCCCAGCAATACCACTATTAGATCTTTATCACAAAGTTTTTAAAAACAAAAAGTAAAAGGACCTATGTGCACAAAAAATATTTATAGCAGCTCTTTTTGTGGTGGCAAAGAACTGGAAACTAAGAGGATATCCATCAATTGGGAAATAGCTGAACAAAGTGTGGCATGTGGTTGTGATGCAATATTATAGTACTATAAGAAATGATGAGTATGATGCTCTCAGAAAAACCTGGACTTACATGAACTGATGTAAAGCGAATGAACAGAAGTAAAAGTTGTATATAGTAAAAGCAATACTTTGTGATGATGAACTGCAAACTGAATAAACAATTCTCAGAAATAGGATGATCTAGGACAATTCCAAAGGACTTAAAATGAAAAAAAAATAGCATCTCTCTCCAAAGAAAGAACTAATTGAGTCTGAATGCAGACTGAAGCATGCTTTTTAAACTTAATTTTTGGGATTTTTGGGGGGATCAGTATTTTCTATCACAATATGACTAAGGTAGACATAAGTTTTTCATGACTGCATATTTATAACCAATATAAAATTTCTTGCCTTCTCACGGATGGATGAGGGGCAGGGGTAGGGCAAAAGGGAACTCAAATTTGGAATTCAGAAATCACAATAAAAATATCTTAAAATTGTTTTTACATCTAATTTGTGAAAATAATATATTAAATAAATATAAAAACACAACAACAAAATATAGTAAACTTGAACTTAATAACTCTCTATGAAAGAAAATGAAAAATAAGCAAACAACAATCAAAACCATTCATGAAAAGGTTAAAGAAACACAAGGAATAAAAAAAATACAGAAAAGAACGAGCAATTCAACATCAAATGCTATCTATTATAGACTTAAAAAGAAAAAAAAATAGAAGAGAGAAACCTTTCAAAGAATAAAGATGTGGAGAATTTCTTATTGTCTGCTCAATTCCTTATTGTCAATGAAATGAAAGTGTAAGAATGAAATGCAAAAGTGAGAATTTATGTACCATTAAAATAATGAACAATAGAATGGTTTTGCCAGAGAAGGTGACTGAAAGACTAGCTTCTCTGAAAAATTAGAAAATATGAGGTTGAATGAGATGCGTAATTATTTTCAAAATAATATAGCAAAAGAATAACTAAGAGAAATTTAGCACCTTCCTTCAGATGCAAGATTCATCCCACATTTTAAAAAGAAGACATCACATGGTTATAACCAAGAAAGAACTTCAGCAATTGCTCAAAATATAGACCACTTACTTATTTAGGTACTTCATACAAATCATTCACAGCTAATAATACTCAAAAATCCATAAACAATATGTTGTCTGAGAAGCAACAGGGATTTGCTAAAAAAAAAGTAAAGGTATACAGAAACATTTATTATTATTTCAATAATTATTGAATATGTGACCTTAAGCCCCAATTCATTTATATTTCCCTTATTGATTGTTCACAAGGCTTATGAACCGAAAGCAGTTATAGAAAGATTAATACCACTCCCAAAAGAGGGATAGTTTTGATAGACATTATTAGAGCCTATGATGTGTCAAAAGGCTAAAGAATAATTTTGAAACAAACAGATACTACTTCTCTATATAATAGTTAACTCTGATAAGAGGTACTTGTCTTTGGATTTATCAAATGTAATTATATCTTGTTCTGGTCTCTCTAATAACCTTTTCCATCTTCTAGTCAGTATAATAAGTAAGTTTACAATTAGCCAATCTAAAGGAGCAACACAGGAGTACCAAGATGTTGTGTACAAAACACCCCAAATTTCAAAAGAGCATAATTTACAAATTGTATCATATATTAACCAAAATCCACATCATGGTAATATGTGCCAAATCAGAGGAAGCCATCTAGGTGCTACTGTAAGTGTTTTGGTCCTATGATATGTACATTCCAGACAAAATCAAGACCTCTACAGCTCCAAATTAACAGAATATCAAAAAAAATAATGACAACTTTGAGATGTAACTTTAAAGTCTTAATGATTACTTTGAGATAATTTGGATGCATTATGGAACCAACTCCGAGGTGGCATGGAGAGAAGTTGGTCTATTTCCCACAATATCTTATAAAAATGAGACCTCAAATTCCAGTCCACATTCCTCAACAGCACTTTTCTATCTTCATTGGATCCATGTTGCCTAGAATCCCTAATTCTAATCCATGGTTAGATGGTGATTATATGTTCCTCTCCCTCTCCTCATCCTTTGCTCCATGTTGCCTGCTTTATTTCACATCCCATTCCCTTGTTCCCACACCTTCTGCCTCTGTCTCTCTTTCTTTGTTTGTCTCTGGCTGTATGAGCTTTTTGCTTTACTATTGGTTTTTAATTAAAGAGTGAGCACTGACACATTGCCTCCTGTCAATCATGGTCTTTCCTGATGACTACCCAAAGAAATAGGCATAGCTTCCCCGATTCATATTTTCATATATTAATTATCAATTAAATAACTTAAAGAGATTTATATCCATATGGAGAATATGCAATTGATAATAGCCAAGAACAGATTTTTTTAAAGCTCCCTTATAGCTAATGTTCACATGAACTCCACTAATAATTATGGAAGTATTGAATTGGCAGTTCAGAACCAGATCGTTGCTGCTAGAAAATACAGAAGAGTTATTCTTAAGGAATCCTTACTGAACAATGCAGATTATGCCAAGAAATGGCAGAAACTGTGCAACATAGGCATACAGCCTGTAAAATTTTAATACCTAGCAAATATTTAGAAAGACACAAGCTGCTGGTTAGAATTATATATCAGAAGCTAGCTATCTTTCAGGGACTGAGAGAAAAAAACACCATAATAAAAAATATCAATCTCAAATTATACTGGAAAATTAAATACATAAATAATACAAAACTAAATTGTTATCACAAACCAAACTGTTGGTCATGATCACCTGAAAATAATATTGATTTCTTGAATAACAACAACAACAACAACAAACAAGAACAATGTTTTCAATAGACATTGCCAAACCAAGAAATCATAAACTCTAAGGTGAATGGAGCAGAAAGCTTTTGCGGCGTGTGTGTGTGTGTGTGTGTGTGTGTGTGTCCATTTAATATAGATATTTTATCAAAGGAGATCAAAATTATGTGAGGAAAAAATGAGGAACACATCCTCCAGGCTGTGCTCTTTGCCCTTGAGGTTTATGATGAGAATTCTTTCACTGAACCTACAGAAGATGCACTTACATACTAATACTTTTATCCAACTAGAAAAAGCAGTTACTTTATCTACCTGTGCAACAGAGATAGAATATTACATGTTAAAATATTAATAACAGGACTGTTGTGGAATTATTTCTATTTGAACCCTATCAAAAATATCAGAATAAAATGATAACAATAATGATAATAATATTAATAACGATCACCCGTCAGAGTCCAACTCATTATATAAATTGCAAAGAGAGTAGGGAGGAATGGCAAAATAAGGACGACAATATGGGTAATATGTACGCTGAGTTTGTCACAGTAGCTAAATATCTGGCAAGAATCATTAAATACCAGCCATTTGAAGCCAAAAAATACTGCTGTTCTGATTAATGCCGAGGCCATTATCATATAATTATTCCTATGAACTTAAGAGATAGAGATAGAATGAGAGATGTAGACTGGCTGGACTTGAAATAGTCATGGTGATCAATTTGACATGGAAGACACTGGCACAATATTAGCATAAATCACAATCACCAAAAGGCCATGTTGGGGATACTTTGGTAAAGATGGAATGAGGCAGGCCATTAAACAAGGTAAAACATAAGCTCAGGAAAGTTATCACAATATGAATAATTTCTAAACGTTCCAGTAAGACATCCTAACAAAATTGGAAAGAGATTTTTCTCAGTTCCAAGTATATATTTTATATCTTTAGCTACAAGTTAGTCAAGAAAGAAGAAGAGCAAAATAAAATTTTGCCCCCCTCTGCATTTTCATTCAAATGTTAATGACCACCCACAGATCACAAAGGAATTTTTTTAAATCTCCTTAAGGAAATAGAATTTAACTGAGCTTCTGTCCCTACCGCCTCATAGACTGGGCCTTTTTATGCTTTAGGCTACAAGAACTCCAAATCATGATGTAGAGAATGGCCTCCCTGCCTTCCTTAAAGAGAAGCTATACTAATCTGCATAAAACAGGTCACATTCCATAATATAACATTAAAAACATGGATACTCTAACTCCTGATTAAAGTCAACAGAGTTAATAACAAAGGAGCCGAAAAATGGAATTCAGGAAAAAGGTATATCAGAAATTCTTAGTATCCTTAATAACATCTAAAAGAGGTTAAGAGAAGGTGGACAGTCAAATACCCATAAAGAACTAAATAAGCATTTCTATATCAATGAAAAATTATATTATATGGTCTTGAGAAGCAAAAAAAAAAAAACAGACATAGAAAGTCCTTGAAGAAGGAAGATGCAGAAAATGTTTATTCTACTATATGGTCAAAAATTTCAACAAAATGAAAGTGCATGTTGAATCAAAAGCAAATGGATAGCTTTTATGCCATTAATATAATAAACTGCAGAGTGATTTTTTTCAAGGGTAGTGGCTAAAACCCCAGTTTCTCCACAAAATTTAGAAGTACAGAGCTAGATAAGATCTGTAATTATTGGCTAAAAAGCTTCACACTGGTACATAAATTACTAGCAAACCATTTTATCACTTCTTCTCAGATGTAATCCTTATCTCATCTTTTTAAACAAATGGATTCACACATATATTACAAATAGTTCTTTATGTAAATTTTCATTATGCAAATTCACTTTAAGTAAAGAATTCTGCATGAAATCCACATAAAAACACTCATGTTAACTTTACTGTAAAGTACTATGTTCTCTCTCTCCTCTCTCTCTCTCCCTCTCTCTGTCTTTCTCTCTGTTTCTGTCTCTCTCTGTCTTTGTCTCTCTCTGTCTCTCTCTCTGTCTCTCTCTCTCTGTCTCTCTCTCTCTGTCTCTCTCTCTCTCTCTCTCTCTCTCTCTCTCTCTCTCTCTCTCTCTCTTTCTCTCTCTCCTCTCTTGTCCCTTAGCACAGCATTTCTCAGCCTCCCCACCAAAGGGAGAAAAAAACCTCCAAGGGAAAGCAGAAAAATGGACATGTAGAAAGACTGAAAGACTGAAGGCATCTCTATAGCCAAGCATCCAGATGGGGGATTGACTGAAGAGCTTGGATGTGTTCCACCCACCCAACCTTGTGTCTGCCCCTGCATGTGTATCTTCCTTCTGTCAGTACTGGGATATGAGTGTCAGTCCCCAGCCCCACATATCATCTTTCCTTTCCTGTCTGTGTTCTAGTCCAAACCTTATGTGTCTACCCTTCATTCTTCTTGTTTCTGGTTAGATCCCAGTTGGCTAGCCCCACTTCTGAATGTTCTTCTTGCCCTCACATGCCTTTTCCCCAGTACCACCTGTTCTTGAAAAGTATGCCTACCCTCTCCTTCCAGAGTCATAGGGCTCTCTTCTTGCCTCTATCTCTCCCTCCCTTCACCATATCTGCATTATGTAAAAATTACCTTACATAGAGGTCTGCAGAAGGCTTTGTTTATGTTAAGAATTGTTGGGGGGTGGAGCCAAGATGGCGACTGGAAAGCAGTAACTGGCGTGAGCTCCCCATCAAGTACCTCCAAAAATATATACAAAAATGGCTCTGAACCAATTCTAGAA
>JAQQSZ010009395.1:0-12785 GCA_028646595.1 Phalanger gymnotis
GAGTTCTATGTTCCATGCTTGGGCGGATGCTCTGCCTCACCAGCACTCCTCCTTCCCCAAGAACCCCCTACCCGGACTGGGCTTAAATCTTCAGCAGGCTCTTCACTCCTGCTCTGATCAGCCACTTAATTCCTCCCACCAGGTGGGCCTGGGGCCAGAAGCAACTGCAGCTGTAGTTCTAAAGCTGCCCCACCTCCGCTGCCCCAGGGGCTGTGGCCGAACTGCAAACTCAGTCCCGCAGCTTTTCCCACTAACCTTCTCTGTTGTCTTTGCTGTTTGTGGGTTGTGAGGTCTGGTAAATGCCACAGCTCAGTAATTCAGGATGCTAGAGCACTCTCTGCTCGGGTCATGGTCTGGTCGGTCCACAGTCCGGCTCTGCTTGGCTCAGCTCCGCTCCCCTCAGCAGGGAGCTGGGAGCTCCGCGCGGGACAGACCTTACCCATAGACCATCCAGGCTGTCCTGGGCTGGAGCGCTGCTTCCCTCTGCCACTTCGTGGGTTCTGCAGCTCTAGAATTGGTTCAGAGCCGTTTTTTTATAGGTTTTTGGAGGGACTTGGTGGGGAGCTCACGCCAGTCACTGCTTTCCAGCCGCCATCTTGGCTCCGCCCCCGAAGTCCAATTCCATTTAAGAAGCATTCATGAAACTCATACCACATGCCAGTCATTGCTTCGCGAAGGGCTGCCTACATTTTATCTTTCCAGATAAAAGATAAATACCCTTCCCGTCTCTGTGGTG
This sequence comes from Phalanger gymnotis, assembly GCA_028646595.1. NCBI lineage: Eukaryota > Metazoa > Chordata > Mammalia > Diprotodontia > Phalangeridae > Phalanger > Phalanger gymnotis. The sequence goes on from JAQQSZ010009395.1 coordinate 737, forward strand.
CTCTGTGATGCAAGCCAGCTTGGGCCCCATCTCAGAACTTGTACCAAAATCATCATCATCATCATCAGAAGGATGACGATAATAATGGTGATGACATCAGTGACAATGATGATGATGTGATGATGAAAGCATTATCTACTTTAGGAGGTGGAAGAGGGCTTACCTTCCTCCTTCCAAATTTTTACCAAACTTCCTCCTGGTTTAGAGGGAATGTCTTGTTTTCAGATTAGAAGGAATACCAAATTCCTTACTTGGAAGAAATAAATGGACTCCTCTTCCTTGAGCTACTAAGAATCAAGAACCCAGATATAGTAACTGAGTGCCACCAGTAAATTCAAAGGTTAACAATTAACTGCTTCCTGACTCGTAGAAACTAACCCATTAAACATACTTGTGCCACCATGACTGAAAATGAGACTGCATATTAATTTTTGATCATGGTGAAAAATTTCTCCATTATGAGTTCTGTTATCATTTGTAATTAAGCAGCTATATAATTCTTTATAAATGAGAACCCTTCATGAAAAATACGATTAAATAAAAACTTTGCTTCCCCAGTAGATTTCAGTATTTAGTGATGATTATTTTCCCCTAGGGGATAGCACAGTGGAGTTATGGAAATTGGGTTGGTATTTGTCAACCAGTGATTCTTTCAAACAGGAATGAAAATTGATGGCAAATTAAATCCTAGGCACATTCAGATACCTTTTTTGCATATGTCAGCAGATGCCAACAGATACAGAAAACCACACTGAGATGTGCTTTAATGATTTTCTTTCCATTTTAATTGCACTTATGGCTTGAATTAGAGTCCGTGTGCCTCCAGGCACACCACCGACTTCCAGGGCTCCATCATGTAGTTTGCATAAAAGGTTATGATTCGACTACATTTCTAAATATTTTAATGGTGACATGCATTTTCCAATTATATTATGGTAAACTGGGTCTCCTCATTAGCATGTTTCCTCTCCAAAATACAGTCTGAAAATAGGGCCTGGAATATGTTGAAGAATGGCTGGGATAGTATATTAATTTCCAAATTTCTTTTCAATAGGAAAAATATTTATCTCATAGATTTTCTTTGTTATATTTAGCTGGTTTTATTTCTTAAATAGCATATCAATATGGAGATATTTGATGGAGATGACCTTTATTTTCACTTAGGTCATGTTACTTCCTTACTAGGTGGTACATTCCGTGTTCTAAAATAATAATCATTGTAAATCTATTAAGCTATGCTTACCCTTACTGAATTCTAAACTATGACAACGTAAAACCTCACCAATGCCTTCCTTACAACCTCTCTGTTATATCTATAATGGGTACACATTTCCGTTAAATATTTCAGATTTACAAGGGTAAAAATCAGAATTATTCTCCTTTTGACTCATTGATTTTTGTAAGGGCAGAAAGGATTTTTGGTTACACTTGTGTTTATAGTCATAGAGAGTATCGTGGGTCACTGAAAAGTTAAATTACTTTCCTAGTATCACAGAGACTCTATTTGTCATAGGCGTGATTTGAACTCAGATTTTCTCTTCTCTAAGCAGGCATATCCCTGTGTTCCTCACGGTAAATTTGCTCTTGCTTCTATTGACACACGCGAGAAATTTAGACCAAGAGAAATTAAGGGATTTGCCTGAGATCGCACATTGAGTTAATGGCAGACCTAGGATAGCAATATTACTAGCAAGAAAATTAAATCTCACATCAGATATTTGCTTCATCATTCATCATTTGAAAGCTGAGATTTCCAAATCCTATATTTCTACCTGATTCAACCTTCAATAACTTGATGGAAAACACCCAGAAGATGTTGCTTTCTTTTACTCTGTGGGGCTAACATGCAATCTTCTCCCTTAGATATGACAGCCACTAGTTATAGGTTGACTCTTAGAACTATTTTTGAATAGTTGAAGATATTCCAAGGTCTTTGTGATGGATTTCACTTATCTTTCTTCCTCCCCTTCGATGCCTTCCTTTCTTTTAAGACTCAACTCAATGCTTACTTCTGAATTGTCTTTCTTGATCCCCTTCCATCCCTAGTTTGATTCCAATTACATAATTCCTAACTGCTTTCCCTTCCCTGCCTCTATCATTTTCTGTCTATTTTGTATACCTATACATGTTTACCTTGATTCAACTAATAAAATGTCATATCCTTGAGGGCAGGGGCCATTTTCATTTTTTCTTTGTATTCTCACTCTTACAACAGCGAGCAATAGATTTTAGGTGCTTAGTAAAGGTTTATTGATTAATTTCATCAGCAGCTCACCTGTTACCTATAATCTTAGAGAGATGCTTAGAGGCAAGGAAAGGTTAATTGAGTTACCCTTGGCTAAATGACTAGGGATATCAGAGACAAGATTTGAATACATTTCTTTCTAACTGCAAGATTTTGTCACTATCCATCATTGCAGACATCCTCTGAGATGCACCTTTTTTTGTGGAAAAACACAGGGCATCTCTTTGCCTGCCCTATGTATGTATAGACTAGCTCCTGAAGCTTTGTATAAGCTTGTTTTCCCCAGCTTTTTCTGCAGGATGAGTGTTATTGTTTCTGTGATCGAAATTGAATTACCCTCTTTTACAAGGGGCATCAGATTGGTTTCGTGTTCTATCTTTAGGCTTTTTTGTTGAAAAGGTTGTCTAAATGTGGTTCTTCTGCTTCTAATTCAAGTCAGGTTAATTTGTGCTAATAATTTATGATCATCTTTTTTTTTCTACTTTTGATGTCTGTATTTTCTGTTGGGGGGCTTTCACGAAGTTGATGATATATCCACTCGAATGAGGGGGGAATTTTCTAGAAACAGAGCTCAGACCGTGAATTGATGTGTTAATATTATGTTGTTGAGGAAAGAATGTTGGTCTTAGACTTAAAAGACCAAGCTAATCACGACTCAATTAACTAGCCAAGTGACCTCAGAAAAGTCTTTCAATCTGTCTAGGTAGAAGCATCCTCATCTGTAAAAATACGAGCTTTGGACTAAAAGAGATATAAAGCCCCATTGTAGCCCCCAAAGTCTCTCTGTGTCTAATTGCCTGGCACCCCATATGGAATGTATTCTAGCCAGGTCACTATGGGATCAGGGGAATTTGTTCTGCAGATTTTCCTTCCTCTGTACTGACTTTTGAAAGATCTAAAAGGCGTTGGAGGGTTTCTATGAACATCATGATGCAAGAGTGAAATAAGCTTACATTTCTGCACCAATGTAAATGGAAAAAGTTACAGAGAGAAAGCCAGAGTCCCAATAATTTAAAAAAAATGATGATGGTCAAAGATAATGAAACTGACCTCCTTGTTGGCAGAGAGATGAGTAATTACTGGGCTGGATGTTGTCAGCATTGTATGCATGAGGCAGCTGTGGCCTAATGGACTTGAAGTCAGGAAGACCCGAGTTCAAATTCTGCCTCAAAATAGTGTACTATTTCTATGACCCTGAGCAATTCACTTAACTTCTGCTTGCCTCAGTTTCCTCACCTGTTAAATGGGGTCGATTATAGCACTTATCTTGGGGCAGCTGAGTGGTGCAATGGATACAGCACCGTACCTAGAGTTAGAAAGATCTGAGTACAAATCCTTCCTCAGACACTTACTAGCTGTGTGACCTTGGGCAAGTCCCTTATCCCATTTGCCTCAGCTTCATCATCTGTAAAATGAGCTTGAGAAGGAAATGGCCAACCAATCGAGTATCTCTGCCAAGAAAACCCCAAACAGGATCATGAAGAGTCATAAATGACTGAAACAACTGAATGACAACAACCATGTGGCACTTATCGCCCAGGGTTGTTGGGAAGATCAGATAGAACATTGTTTGTAAGCCATAGAAGCAGCTAGGTGGCAGAGTGGGTAGAGTGCTGGGACTGGAGTCGGGAAGACTCATGTGCATGAGTTCAAATCTGGCCTCAGATGCTTATTGGCTATACGGCCCTGGGCAAGGTACTTAACCCTGTTTGCCTCAGTTCCTCATCTGTAAATTGAGCAAGAGAGGGAAATGGCAAACCACTCTAGCATTTATGCCAAGAAAACCCCAAATTGGGTCACAAAGAGTTAGACACAATAGAAAAAACTCAACAACCACAACAACAACAACCACAACCCCATAGCACCTATCTTGCAAGGTTATTGCGGAGGTCAAATAGGGTGTTATTTATAAAACACTTTGCAAAACATAAAGCATTATCTAAATGCTAGCTATTATTACTATCACACTGCCTGATTCAGTCACATCTGCCAGATGTTTTTGCTTAAATTTTTTTTTTATTAGTTGAAGGGTGGGTTCAATTCTAAGGTGGAAAGGAGCATTAGGATATTGCCAGAAATGACTATAACATTTTGAAAAGCCATCATTAAATTTCATTTTCAAAAAATATAAATAAAATCAAGGATCTGATTGGAAGAGACTTCTATGCTGTCAGTAACTAAAGGTTTATATTCTGTCAGGTGCTAACATTAGAATTGGAGTGACATGAATAGATCTATGGATAAGGAAATGAATCTACTAATGGCCTGGAGGGTTGCAATTCATTTCTGAAACTTTAGAGAGTTTTTTGCTCTGTTGCATTTTCACATTTTCTTGATTGACCTGAATCAGGCTGCACTACATGCCAGCTAGAGTTGTGAAGAATAGCAACTCTTAATTAATAGCTAATACCTAACATTTATTTAGCACTTTAAGGTTTACAAAGCACGTTACATGTATAATCTCATTTGAATCTCACAATAACTCTGTGGGGGAGATGCAATCACTTTTCTCCTTTTACAGATCAAGAAACAAACTAAAGTTAAGTGGCCTGACCAGAGTCATATCACATGGGTGGTAAAGATCTTGTGTACAATTGAAACTGGCATCTTCCAGAATCCAAGTCTAATGAACTCTCCTCTCTGCCAAATTCTGGTGGTATATTTTAACACATCATTTTTATCCAGAAGGTTAACATCTCTCATTTTCCTATTATACAAGATGTGTTGGAAAAGATAGAATAAAAATAGCAAGTGGATCTCTGGTTTCATTGACAGAGTAAACTCCTGAATGAGGAAATTCCATCTACCAGTAAAGGTTGGACCCTTCTTTGTAGTGTTCAGTCTTAGGGTGGAGGTTCCAAACTTATTTGGCCTACTGCCCCCTTAAAAATATTACTCAATGCCCTCCCCACCCTGTAAATATTTAACACTTTAATTTTTTTTTAATTTGCATTATTTCAAAGAAATTTTATATATATGTACAAATATATATATATATATTAAATGACACATCTTAAATTTAATAACTTATTGCAAGTTTGTGCTTTTTTTTGTTCTGCATTGAAATTTTGATGACACACCAGTATGTTATTATGAACAAGTCATTACATGCACATATTCCTGCCAAAGCATGCTGGACTTCTCAACAATGTGCAACTTGCTCCTGTGCCAACACTTGCTTGTTAAGACCTGTTGGCAGACTTGACCAGTGATGAGTTATGACTTGCATTTTGTGTGTTTATTTGGAAAATAATGTAATCACTGAAACTTTAACTCTGTTCCACAACAGATGAAAAATGTTTTTCAAAATTTTCTTCTATTCTTTCTTTATACTTTCCCTGCCCCCTTATTTTTATTCAATGCCCCCCAATTGTACCTGAGGCTACTACCACTCCCCTGGATTGTTCCAGTGCCCCCTAGGAGTGGTATCACCCACTTCGGGAACCTTTGTGAGGGTTGCCTGGGGCACTGCGACGTTAAGTGATTTATCCAGAGTCACACAGACAAGGTGTTTCAGAAGTAGGACACACATCCCCACTTCTTACTTCTCAGTGAAAAGATAAACATGCAAATATTTTTTAATAATTAAGATTTTTTTATTTTTAGATTACAATGCTCAGTTCTACATAATTTTGAGTTACATATTTTCTCCCCCTCCCACTCCCCTCCCTCCCCAAGATAGCATGGAATCTGCTATATCTTATTCATATAACTTTGCATTGAACTTATTTACACAATAGTCAAGTTGTAAAGAAGAATTATGACCAATGGAATGGATCATGAGAAAGGAGAATCAAAACTAAAAAAAAAAAAAAGGGGGGGGAGGGGAAAGGAGAGCAAACAGTGTGCCTCAATCTGCATTCAAACTTCATAGTTCTTTCCCTGGATGTAGATAGCTCTCTCCATCATGAGTCCTTTGGACTTGTCTTTGCACCTTGTATTGCTGAGAAGAGTGAAGTCTATCAGGCTTAATCATCAGAGAATCCATATATCTGTGGCTGTGTATAACGTTCTCCTAGTTCTGTTCTGCTCACTCAGCATTATATTGTGTAGGTTTTTCCATGTTATTATGAAGTCCATATCATCCCCATTTCTTATTGCACAGTAGTATTCCATTACCTTCATATACCACAACTTGTTCAGCCATTCCCCACATGATGGGCATCCCCTTGATTTCCAATTCTTTGCTACTACAAAAAGAGCCACTAAAAATGTTTTTGTGCATATGGGTCCTTTTCCCACTTGTGTGATCTCTTTGGGATACGACCCTAGAAGTGGTATTGCTGGGTCAAAGGGTAAGAAAATTTTTATAGCCCTTTGGGCATAGTTCCAAATTGCTCTCCAGAATGGCTGGATTAGTTCACAACTCCACCAGCAATGTAACAGTGTTCCAATTTTCCCACATCCTCTCCAGCATTTATCATTTTCCTGTTTTGTCATTTTGGCCAATCTGACAGGAGAGATGTGGCCTAAGAGATGTTCTGCTTTGCATTTCTCTAATCAGTAGAGATTTCAAGCATTTTTTCATATGCCTATAGATATTTTTAATTTCTTCCTCTGAAAATTGTGTGTTCATATCCTTTGACCATTTCCCAATTGAGGAATGACTTGTATTTGTATAAATTTGGCTCAGTTCCCTGTATATTTTAGAGATGAGGCCTTTATCAGAGATACTGGTTGTAAAGATTTTCTCCCAATGTTCTGCTTCCCTCCTCATCTTTGTTGCATTGGCTTTTTTTTTAATACCAAAACATTTCAATTTAACATAATCAAAATTATTATCCATTTTGTATTTTGTAATGCTCTCTATCTCTTGTTGTGTCTTGAATTCTTTGCTTTTCCATAAATCTGATAGGTAAACTATTCCTTGCTTTCCCAAATTGCTTTCATGGAAGATACTGTCCAGGGTCTTTTTTTTTTTCATCATACCTTTCAGGTAGACCAATAATTCTTAGATTGTCTCTCCTGGATGTGTTTTCCAGGTCAGTTGTTTTTCCAATCAGATATTTCATGTTTTCTTCTATTTTTTTCATTCTTTAGATTTTGTTTGACTGATTCTTGATGTCTCATAGAGTCGTTAGCTTCTACTTGCCCAATTCTGATTTTTAATGTTTTGTTTTCTTCCTTTTTCTTCTCTATCTCCTTTTGCATTTGGTTGATTTTACTTTTCAATGAGACATTTTGTCCATTTATATTCTGATTTTCCTTAACCAATTCCCCAATTTTACCTTTTAAAAATTTGTTTTCCTCATTGAATTATTTTCCATTTTTTCTTTTACCTCTCTAATTTGGTTTTTAAAGTCCTCCTTGAGTGCTTGAAGGAATGCTTTTTAGTCTGGAGACCAGTTCACTTTCCCTTTTGAGGTTTCAGATGTTGATGTAGTGTCCATGCTGTCCTCTTCTGAATTGGTATTTTGGTCTTCCCTGTCTCTATAATATGAGTCAGTCGTCTTTGAAGTTTTCTTACAATTCTTTTTCATGGTGTTTATTTTTTTCCCTCCTGGTTTCTGAAGTGGATCTCTGTTTCTGAGGCTCAGGGGGCTCTGTCCCAAGTGTCTTGTTTTGAGATCTAGCTTTATGTGCTATGGCCTCTGGTTCTTGAGGTGTGGGGTAGGGGTAGTCTGCCTGCTGAGAGTCTCCTCTTCCCCAGGACTGCTCTACAGCAGAGGTGGTCTCAGCTCCTGTCTGTGCTGGTGTCTGCCACTTCCCTTGGCTACGCAAAGCCAAGTCTGTGGTCCTGTCATTGAAGTTAGTTAGCTCCACCTCCTGGGGCTCAGTTACTCTCGTTGTTCTGCTAAGGTGAGGGCTGCTGGGATACCTCTCTTTCTGCATTAGTCTCCTTCTACCACCACAGGAAGGGCCCTCTCCCCCACTTCTCTCGCTACTGAAGCCCCCGTTGCGGCTCCTCTACTTCTCCTGAGGTTTTATTCTCAGGGTTTATTCAAGGGAGGGATATGATCTATTTTACCTGTGCATCCTGGCTACTGGGAGTCCAAGTAGGCGAGTTTCAAACCTGAGGGTCCTGGGTCTCGATCGTGGCCATAGTCAGTACTTCCACCCTGGGCCTGTTCCTGCTCTGTGTTTCACTCACCCAGTGCTCTCCCAGACCATCATGTTGGCTAGATTCCTCTGCTGTTCCGGGTTGGGTTGGTCTGGTGCTGATCCATGTGCCCAGTGCTCCTACCCCTCTCAGTCTACTAGTGGCTTCTAACTCTCTCAAATCTTCTCAGATTCACTTTTTTAGATTTATCTGACAGAATTTGTGAGAGAGCTCTGGTAGTTCCTTCCTTCCACAGTGCCATCTTGGCTTTGCCCCCAAAATGCAAATACTTTAAAGTAGTTTTGATGATACTAGGTACATTCCAGTGGATATGGATAAGAATAAGTATTGAGATTATGTTATCTCTTGTAGTCCATGTATACATCCCCAATTAAGATAAAATCCAGGTTTCAGTGTGCAATTAATTAAAAAATGTTGCAGCATTATTTAGTAAATAATAATAGAACATTCCTGCAGAGACAATAGCTAATAACTCACATTTAGACAACTCTATAAGGTTTAGAAAGCACATTCTTCACAATAATCCTGTCATGTTGATCATTTGAATATTATTACCATTTTACAAATAGGGAAACTGAGGCTCAGAGAAGTTAAATGACTTCTCATGATCACCCAGTAAGAATATAATTATGACCCAAGAGTCCTCCCTCCAAGTCCTGTGTATTTTCCTTGATACTTGGTGAAGGCTAAAAAAGTTGAAAACTCAGTATAGGTAATCCCATAAAAATATCTATGAAGATATCATTTGATTATATGTTTTATATTATACAATATGTTATATGGAATATAATATAATTAATTATATTAATGAAGAAGTTAATGAGGATTTCTTTACTTAAAAATAATACGATTATTACAGTCTCCAGCAGTCAGGCAAGAAGGAGGAGGAGCAATGAAGGAGAGTGTCACTGAAACCCAGAGAAGATACCTGGTTAACAGTACCAAGTTTTGAGAAAATCCAAAATATCGTTCCTGAAATGAATGAGATAAGTTCTCAAATAGCCTTCCAGTCATCTATGCATCTGATTCTTTCTTTGGTTGTGGAATACTGAAGCACAGGAATGGCAAATTGGTGGAATCCATTCTTTTATCTATCCCCCCTCCCTTCCATCACTTTCTTTCCCTCTCTTTTCTGCTCTAGGGACTTTGTTGTGTGGTCTAACATAGAAGAAGAAGGTAGTGAAGGAAAGAAGTCACCATATTTCCTCTACACTGTGTGAATTCATGAAAGCCACAACTTTGAACAATTTTGTGGTTCATTGACCATAAAGGCGAAAAAAAAAATACATTCATTCAAGGTGTTTATATTTTAGGAGGGAGTATAAAAAAAGCAGTTTCTCCAAAGCAGGTTTGGAAATTACACATCCTCCAACACATGAAAATTCAGTCCTTCTGTTTCTTTTGACTGGCCTTCCCAGGCTCCATTGTAATAAGTAGACTACATGATTTCTATAGATATATTTTTATAAAGAGTTTTTAATCAAATTCGTTCATTCTTTCTCAATTACTTAAAATAAAGAATATGCCAGTATATATGTACGTATGTGTGTAGAAGAGATCGATTCCTGCTACTTGCCTACCTAGAATATAATACTCCTTTTCAATACTGCCTGAAATTCCAAACTTAAAGCCTTATTCTTCAGGTTTAAGAGGCAAAGAGAATTTCCAAGAATATGTTGTTTTCTCAGAAGTACCCTGTTAAAACGACCCAGAAAGACCTTAAGTATTATTTTAAGCTATGATTAGTTATTAACACCTGGATTTGGATTTAGAGGAACTAAGTTTAAATTCCAGATTTCCTGCTTACTATCTGTGTAACCTTGGATAAGTCACTTAATTTCTGAGGGTCTCAGTCAGTTCCCTAAGAAGTATCTGCTAAGTCATGAGTGTGTTGCTCTCTGTTTTAGTTCTCACTCTGGAACATTCCTGCAGAGACAAAACAAATGTATCCTTTATTTTCTTGTATAACCTACATATTTCAGAAATTTTATTTTGCCTCTTTAAACATCAACTTGTCAAAAGATGTATTTATAGATAAATGGGGCATTTGTATTCAGTACCTATAATGTGATGGTATCAAAGATGAAGGAACACATAGGGAAAGCCCTTTGTAATTAATCAAATACAATGCAATTACGATACAATGTAGAACAATGCATTGCATGTAGTAGGTGCTTAATAAATGAACAATATATAACAGGACCTTTCTCAAATCTTGTTTTCTTAAGTCTTCACTTCTCTTGGTTAAACATCTCTTTTTCCTTAAATTAACCATCATATAAAATTGTGGTTGGGTTTCCTTGCTTAAATGTTGTGCCCTAAGTTAAACACAATTCTCAAGATATGACCTGAGAAGGCAAAATTACAGTGGGACTATCACTTCCACCATTGTAGACATGAAGTTGTAATGAATGTGATCTAAGATGTCATTACCTTTCTTGGTTGCCAAATAACACAATTGGCTATTAGAACCATACCCCAAGGCTTAGCACATTACCTGGAACACACTAAACACTTAATGTTTATTGACCGACTAATTGACTTGAATACTGAGTGGACAGACTATCTACCCCAACCTCTACTTGACCTCTCTGAGACCTCATTTGTGAAATAAGGGGATTGCACTAGATAACCTCCAAGTGCCATTCCAAATTTAAAGTATCATGTGACTTTGGACATTTCATGTAACCTCCCTTGTCTGTAATTTCCTCTTCTGTAGAACAAGGTTAATGGTCTAAGTGGTCTCTCAGGTTTCTTTCTGCTCTAAATATACGATCCTGGGACTTCATTTTTTTGTGGATATTTTATACATTTTTGGCGGTTTTCTCTAAATATGTTTTCTTTTACTGTACCTCTTTAGCCTTCTTGCCTCTCTTCTGGAATAACCTCTTCCTTTAACTTACTTATTTTTTTTATTCCTTGACATAATGGAATTTGTTCAGTCCTTGGCAGGGCTGTGTTTTACCTCTATGAGTAATAAGGTCCTTCCCTTAGTGGCAGGACATCTCGTCCTGCCCTAAATGAGCTATATGCCATCCTGACATGAAAAGGGATGCCAACCATAATGTCCTATCTATTTGTCAGGAGTGAGATCTCTTTTATAGAATACTTCCAGCCTCTCACAGAAATATTTGACTACTAGTGAACTTTCACTTCTGTTAATATGATGGAAGTACCTGGGAATGGGAATTGTCAGAGCCCTTTAACAGAAAGAGCCTGTGAAACTGAAGACGATCTGGGCAGCAAAATCCCTGTAGAAAACATATTCTTCACACTGAAGTATCCTTCAGGAAAGTACGTAGGTGCCTGACCTTGGAATAGCATCAGAGAAAAGAAAACATTCAGGGTTATAAACGGTATTGGCATCTGTCTCAGCTGCACCAAAGCTGACACAGATGGCAGCTCTGAAGAATACCCTCCCTTCCCATCCCTGCAACACAGACGAGTTAGTGACCAGCTATGGAAATGGTGTTAATGGGTTTTTATGGAAAAGCCTATAGTCCATGTAGCTTAGAAAAAAATCACCTTAAATTCCAAATGCATTTGAGCATCCAGAAAATCAGAGCAATAGTACATGTTTGTAATGCAAGTTAATCTCTTCCAAGAAGTAAAGCAGGAACACACAGAGAGATGTTCAGTCGCTGCTGAAGTTGTAGGGGAGAACAACTTTAAGGAATGTTTCTTTAAAGAATTCACTGTGCAGAGCAATGGGGGTATGGTACAGAGGGAGAGAGAAGAGATAC
>JAQQSZ010009396.1:0-12785 GCA_028646595.1 Phalanger gymnotis
TCCTTCATTTTCCAAGAGCTCCCACCACCAAACAGTCTGAAGTTCTGGAGCTATGGACAGTAGCATATCTAACATTCTAGAAAGAGAAATGAAGGAGCAGTGAGGAGGTAGGGGAGACTACATCCTCATAGGTCAAAGCTTTAGAGACAGAAGAAACCATCATCCAGGCAGTATGATGCAAAGCATGGATTTGAAGCCACCTTGCATCACTCCAAAGCAAACATTCTTTCTTTGTACAATGATGCCTCAGTTTCCACAGCCACGATTCACCTCTTCTGAAAATGAATTGAAGCTTTGAGCTTAAGTCACTAAGACCGAACCATGACCCTAAGTGGAGGCAGAATGGCTCTGGTAGCAAAGTTATCCTGTCAAAAAAGACCTCCTTCCCAATGTTTTGTCCCCAGATAGACTGAAAACAGGCCTTCATTTTATCTTTACCTTTTGGGATCTGAGTGAAGAGATAGAATTGCCCAAGTATTCATCATTGGGAAAACAGAAAGACCCTGGGCAAGTAGCTTTCTCTTTCTGGGCCTCAGTCTGCTCATCTGCAAAACATACTAGTTGAAATGATCCACTTGGTGGATTGCTAAGCTTTCTTCCAGTTATGATTTATGACTTGTGATCTTTGACCCCAGCAGCTTTCCATCCTATCCTCCTTCATCCCCGGCATCCTCTTCACTGGAACTGGGGCCTTACAATGAGAAGGAATCGTTATTTATCCTCTTTTCCGACATCAAAAATAACTCTTGGGTGCATTTTTTATTTACTACCCACAGAGTCTCCTATCCCATATCTATAGGCTCCTCATCAGACCAGACTCACAAGGATGAATTTTTTTGGCTATATTTCTCATAGACCCATCTGTCTGCTAAGATGTATTCTGATCTCCACCTGCATTGATAGAGGAAATTACTACACCACCAAAATCACAGATCCTTGAAGTGTGAAAGAAATGTATGTCATAGAATAATAGATACAGATCTAGAAAGAACCTTCAAATCCATCATGTTTACAGATAAGGGAAGTGAGGCACAGAGAGGTTAAAGGATTTGCCCAAAGCCACACAGCTGTTGAATATCAGAGGAAGGATTCAAACTAAGGTCTTCCTGACTCCATCTCCAGCACTCACCTCACTATGCAGAGCTGAGAAGGGAAGAGAAGCCACAGAGGACCAGGGGTCATTTTGTTTTTATGTGTATTTTATGTGCTGCCAGGGCCTTGTAACCAAGCTACTGGAAATCATCTCTCTGTACCGAGATGAGCTGGCACTTGGAAGGCAGGTCCAAGCTGGTGTTGGCATTTCCCAATACAGTCAAATGTGGCAATGCTTCCCTATTAGTGGGCAAAGTACCCAGGATCAGCTCCATACTGCTGGATGAGACTGGACTGCACTAGACCAGGACTTTTATACCAGTCTCTTATAAATGTTTACACTTTCAAAAATCCTGGGATAATTAGCTTAGAATACTACTAATATTATGAAGATAGTAATGAATGGTGATGCTACTTTTATAAAAAATGCTGTAGTACACAAAAGTACTTTCCAATGTTGTTTCATTTATTCCTCACAACAGCACTGTGAGACAGGGAGCCCAGGACATAGGAAACAGTGGGGGTTTTTTTGTTTTTATTTTTTCTATAAAGCATTTGGGAAGATCATAAGATCCTGGGTTTAAAGGTAGAAGGGTATCTGAAAGGCCATCTAGTAATAATAATATTAATTAGCATTTATTTACCACTTTAAAGTCTGCAAAGTATTTTATGTATATTATCCCACTTGATGCTAACAACCACCTGGGAAGTCAGTGGTATCATTATCTCCATTTTACATATAAGGAAAACTGAGGCTCAAAATAATTGCATGTCTCAAACTATATGGTTCCCACTACCTTTCCCTCAAAATGCGCAAGCATCTTCAGCCTCACCAAAAAAAAAAAAGAATTTAAAGAAATGATTTGTTTTAAATAGATGTAGAATTCTCAATGATCTAGTTCTATTACAAATCTGTTTTTTTTATTGACATTCCCAACACACACACACACAAATTGCCACTTGGTATAAAATAGTACCTGAGAATTTCTTAAGTCTCTGCTGTGTTTCTCCTATCTATGAATTTTAGATTATTTTCATTCACTGACGGGGTTAATAGTCATAGTCTTTGAAGAATTAAAGATGATGTTCACCCCGAGGCAATGAAGGCATGGTGGGTCTTAGCAGGCTACCCAATATTACAATGAAGAATTGCTCAAGAATTGCATGGGAAAGAAATAAGCGTTTATTAAGCACCTACTCTGCTACTAGGCACTGTGCTAAATGCTTTTTGAAAAGTCTATCTCATTTAATTCTTTTTTTATAAATTTATTTTTAGTTTTCCATATTCACTTTAAATTTATCTCATTTAATTTTTACGACAACCCTGGGGAGGATATGTTATTATCATGGTTATTTTATAGATGAGGAAACCAAGGAGAGCAGAGGCTAAGAGACTTGCCTAGTGTCAGACAGCTAGTCAGAGTCTGACGCTGGATTTGAACTCAGGTTTTCCTGACTCTAAGTCCAAGGCTTTATTCAACACCTCACCAGCACAGGAGAAGCTGCATAAAAGATATCATCAGAGAAATATAAGATTGGGGGAAGGAGTGAAGGGAAGAGGGTCTGGTTACACTGTGAGAACAAGAGATAATAGATGAACAGCCCTATGCTTTTCACTGGTATCCACTCAAGGTTAAAGATCCTAGAGGAAAACCTCCAGAGGAAGTGGACCCCTGGGGGAGGGGATTTATGAGAGGACACAGACAAGAATTCCACAATATGAGCTAGTGTGGATGGGTCATGCTTGGAATTGTGGGAGGAAGTAACCACATCAGTGAGACCACAGATCCCATCCAAGTACTGAAGAAATACATGGTTAAAAGTGGGGTGTTTTAGAGGAAATGAGGGAAGGACATTTCAAATGCTAATGCATCTGTTGTCTTGTTCATTCATTCTGCAAGCATTAAGTAAATGTTTATGTGCCAGGCACTGTATTTAGCACTGGAGATACCAAAAAGGAAATGTATATGTATGTGGATATGGATATGGATATGTATGTGTATGTATATATATGTATGTGTAAATATAAGTGTATGTATACACACACATATACACATACATGTTTGTATATATATAAAAAATCTTGCTTTCTACTTTGCTGAAAAAGATCAGGCCATCCATCATGAGCTCCCCCAACTCTTTCATTTTATGGAAATTTCCAAATGAGGAGACTCCCTTGACTAAAGCAGGTCAGCACTTTCTCTGCAGCTTATGATCTTAAAGAGTCACCCAAAGCATTGAGAAGAGCAGTGACTTGCCCAGGATCACACTGCCAAAATATCTCAAAGATGGGACTTGACTCCAGGTCTTCCTGGTTTTTAGGCCAAGTCTCTATCCACTACACCTCACTGCCTTCTCTTCTCCACTGCACACCATCAAATGTGTAATTATCAGTCTTCCTGTTCTTTCTCAAGTTTCAAAGCAGAAGTAGCTCTCCTTCCTTACCAAGGCTAACCTCTCTACTTGATTCCTAGATCTCACGTCATCCATTCATATCTCTACCCCCAATGTTGGTCTCACCCTCTATACTAACATCTTCCTCACTATGTACAAACATGCTCGTGTCTCCTTGGTGCTTTAAGAGCCTTCACTGCCTCTCCTCATTACCAAACAGCAATCAACTCTCACTTCATCCTCTTCCTAACCACTCTGCCTTTCAACCTGCCTTTCAACACTACCATTCTACAGAAACTGCCTTCTCAAATTACCAACGGTCTCTCAACTACTTTCCAGGCCTCACGGTACTTGGTCCTTACTGTAGCTTTTGATCTTGTTGACCCAACCCTTCTTCCTGGATAGCAGTAGGGTACAGTGGGGAAAAGTGCCAGAATTGAAGTCAGGCTCTGAGTTCAAATCCAGCTGCCATGTAGCATCCATAAGACTTTGGGCAAGTCACGTTATCTCTTCAGTCCTCAGGTTCTTCGTTTACAAAATGAGGGGGTTGGTTGAGATCATCTCTAAGGTTCCTTCCAGCTGTGAATCGATGGTTCTGTGATTAGTATTACTCTTTCTCCTATCACCAATCTGAGAGTTCCAGGATTGGAGATTGGGCCCCATGCTCAATTGATCTCACTGTGGGGTTTCAGTTCAGTCATTTCTCAGTCATATCCAACACTTCATGATCCCATTTGGGGTTTTCCTGGCAGAGATACTGGAGTGGTTTGCCATTTCCTTTTCCAGTTCATTATACAGATAAGAAAACTGAGGCAAATAGGGTTAAGTGACTTGGCCAGGGTCACATAGCTAGTAAGGGTCTGAGGTCAAATTTGAACTCAGGTATTCCTGACTCCAACTTCATTCTATCAGCTGCACCACTTATCTGCCTCCACTCTGGGAATATATATTTGTAACAGGGGATTGTACTATTTATAATAGTATCTAAATTGATATAATGAACAAAAGATAAAGGACAGCTGGCTCCCAGAGAGAGGGATCCCTTGGCTGTGTGCTCCTTTTCCCACCAGGCTCTGTCACCTTGCATCAGGTCTCCCCATCCTCTGCTTCTTTCTTTCCTCCTCCCTGCTCCTTCTCTCTCTCTGCTCCTCTCTCTCTCTTTCCTTCTTCCCCTTCTCCCCCTGCTTCCTTTCATCTCCCCCTTCTCCTCCTGCTCCTTTCCCTCTCCCCCTGCTCCTGTTCCTCTTTTTTCCTCAGTTTCCCCTTCTTCCCTCTTCTCCTCCTCATCCACTTCCTTCCTTCTTCCCCACTCCTGTCCTTCCTTCTCCTTCTCTCCCTCTCTTCCTTCCTTCCCCTTCATGTCCCTACTTCCTTCCCTCTCTCCTTGTTCCCTGACCCTTCACCTTTGGAATGGGGGTGGAGGTCCTGATCCTCACTCCTATTGTGTAAGTGGGGAGACTGAGGCCTCAGGGTCCTCCACCTGCAGGAATCTCATTGTCTCTGCCTCTTGGTGTATCTGTCTATTTCTACCCCTAGTCCTGGGAATGGAAACTGGTTGGGGACATGAATGGGGCCTTGAGCTACGGAAACACCTCCAAACAGCTGAACATTGGTTCCATCATCCTGAATGTATTGCTCCTCATCATCTCATTTTTTTTGTTTACACGGTTCCTTGGATCCTGGCCATGTCCAACCATCAAAAGCCTCACTAGCCCCTGACCCTGCACCCCTCAGGGATACCTGCAGGCTGCCCCAGTCCTGATTCCATAGAGGCCCACAGCAGGCCCTCTCGTCTAGCCCCGCACCCTTGGCCAGTGGGGCAGCCCCTGTGGCGCCTCCCTCCCATAGATGCCCAGAAACCCCGATCGCTCAATGCCTGGGTCAGAGTGGGCAGTAAATAAATTCAACAAATGAATTGGTTTCTCTCTGTGTCCTGTGTGTCGGGGCCTCTGGTTGGTAGCAAAGTTTCTATAAACGTCAGAGTCAGACATGACCGAAATGACTGAACAACAACAAAAATGTCTCTGAGTCCCTCTAAGCCTCCCCCGCCATCTCCCCCAAATCCCCAGAGTTCAAATCATCCTTTGGAGGAGTGCAGTAGGACAGGGAGAGGAGAAATGGGAAGTCTGGGAGGGAAAGGGCATTTTAGTCATCAACTGAGCAAAGGAAAGGGCCAGGGAAAGTCAGAGAAAGGAGGGAGATGTCCAGCTTGGCATCAAAGTGGGGGATGAGGGAGAGCTAGACAGGGATAGAGTTAGGGAAGGAAACCATAATCGTCTTGAAAAGTTAACCAGCAGCAGCAGCAGCAAGATTTCTTCCCCTAGCAGAGAATTAAGCGTGACCATTACAAAGGGGCTAGGACTGGGAATGTGATCTCTGTACCTTGTTCTCCTTCATATGTGAAGATAATGCCGATCGACACAACATCAGTAATGCATTTCCTTTGATGTGCTTTTCTAATAGTGGTAAGAGACCTGTAGCCACCCCACCCCACCCCCATCCTCTCATGCTGGGCCTTCCTTGTGACCAGAGTCCTGCCTTCTACAAAAGACTGGCCAGGGTCTGCTTATGACCAACGACTTAGCCGACTGGCTTATCGAAGGATTGATTCACAAGCCTATTCACATTCTCCACTGACCAACTGAGCTACCTGGTTAGAAATTCTTTGTTCCTGCTCACTTTAAGTTGCTTGTTTTTCTGTGATCATTCATCCTTAAACCTCTTTTTCTGTTATTTTCCTGAATGATATTTTGTCATTAAAAATAGACATATTTATGTATCTAACTCTCTTAGACCACAAGTTTGTTAGAGATCGGGTATCTAGCACTGGACTTGTTGGTATTTCACTCAATAACTAGTACAGCATTATATAGTTAATACCATATAACAACAGCATATATAGTCTATATTTCATATGGATTATGTAGAATATTTGCTGAGTGACTACCATAGCCTTAGTTCTTAATTGCTGTATATGCAAATTCTTGGTCTTGGTAACTTTTTTGTTAGGCCAATAATGAGGGTCAAGCTTCTATCTACTAAAGCAATCTAGTCTACTCTGCAAATTACAGCTTTTGTTCCAAGGTCTGTGGTGTTGGATCCAGCAGAACAAGTCTATAGACCTCCATTTATGCTGTACGAATCTCGTATGTACCTATTTATTTATATATTGTCTCTCACTTCAGAAGGTAAACTTCTTGAGTTCAGGAGCTCGGATCATGGACCCTTTAATAAAGTGCCATTGGCTCAGAGCTCTGCCTCATTTTCTCTTGTTGTAGGTTGGATAATTTTTATCTCCACATTAATGGTACCCCAAGATGGGACACTAACACATGGACCCCAACCTCTTTTGGCTAGCCAAACTGCGAGGGACCCAAAAAAAGGAAGAGCACATCAGGTCGATTTTTTGCCAATGGCTCCCCTTGGAACACCAGCCCTGGGAGGTTGGACTCCCCTCACTGTCTGCACCCAAATTCTTTGAACCTAAGGTAAGTCTTTTCAAGATTGGTGAGTCTGCCTCGATTTACCCTAAATTCATTTTTCTTTAAGAAGGGTCCCTGCTTGAGCTAAGAGAGACTGTTTGAATTTGTGACTAATCTGTCTAAGTTTATAAACTCTGGAGCTCTCAAATTCTATTTTTTTTTAATTATATGGCCGTAATTTTAATTTTTTAAATGTAGGCTACTTTCTTTTTTCCTCTGTTTTTCTTAACTTTCATTTTGTTAAGACCGGGTTGATTCAGCAGTTGAATTGCCAGTTCCTCATTTTCAGCCAACTTGAAACCTAGCTAATTTTAAAACTTCCCACTGGCAAGGTTAAAACAGATCTTTTGACTTAAAAATTTTTTTAAGAAGGAGTAATTAAATTATTTTTGTCATTAGTAGAGGAATCTCTTAAATTGGTTGAGGGGGGACTTTGGGGACCTTAGATAAGAGACTCCCAACCTCAACAGTAAGCTGTCAAGGCTATGACCATCCTGGGATCAATCCCACCTTCTTTTGCCCTGAGAAGAAGGCTTATTTTAGTTTTACAAATATGAGGGAAGGAAAAGGTTATTCTTACTTACATTTGCTTAGGATTAAGTCAGTCAGAACTAAAATTTCAGGAAGTTTTAAAGGAAAGTAGGTATAAATTTTGCTAAATGTTCCCTTGTAAAACACCGAACTAGGTAACTGCTCTAAGGACTCTAGAGATTAAGCCTAGAAATTAAGAATTGGAAGTATTGGAAAATTTGCCAAAACAAATCCTTAAACATTTGAATCTTGGCTGTAGGGCAGATGTCCTTGAAGGTGAGTCTCAAGTGGATTGGAAATGATCTCCCTTGCTTTATTTTGATGTCCAGGGAAAAGGGTGGACTCCCTGTCCAGGGTGGGTTATCCAAGGGAGGTAATCTCTAAGTGCCTTCGGTTGGAAAACTTCTCAGAAGGAATAACCAAAAAGGCTTGTGCCTCAGGAATCCAATCCAATTCTCTCAAGGGAAGTTCTTTGGAAGAGTGCCACTCCGGGTTGAAGATGCCTGCAGGAGAGATGCATCCTACAGGATACCCATTAGGTATGACCCAGGAAAAGGGTGGACTCCCTGTCCAGGGGGTGGGGATGACTAAAGAAAGACCTGTTACGTCATGTGTAAAGTTTGGTTTGAGAATACAAAGCATTTGGGGAATTGTTTCGGCCAAAGCATAGAACTTTTGATTACTTAGAAAGTTAGGGAATTTTATTGAGTAACCCCCCAAATAGGCTTAGAATAAATAAACTATTGCTATTGTTAAATCCTTCATCAGTCTTAGTTTTTCTTCTTGTGATTATACTTTGTCAAAAAATCCAGAGGAATGGAACTTGAACCAACTCTCCTATCTCTAAGGGACTTCTAAATACAGAGTGCACTTTAAATGGGTGAGCCCAATTGGCAGATTAGACTGAAGCAATTTGTATTGTTACTAAACTATGTGTTTTATTAATGAGCTTCTAAAGGCATTAATGTAATTAGGAAACAGAAGAATCATTTTAGGCTGACAGCAGGACCCCGCCACAAGATGGTCATGAGTTCTATACTTAATACAGGAGACAGGGAAGATCTTGACTTCAAAATCTCCTAGAGAAAAACTTAGAAGTTGAGGCCTGATTTAATGTTGTGTCTTGTTACATGTTCTGTGTGTGTCTGTTTGAAATTAAGTTTAAGAACAGTGGGTTCTTTACTTCAGAAAGAAAGGGACCTTATACAATCAGGAAAATCTTGAAGAGAATGGGATACATGTCTGTTTTGTTTGTGCTCTTTGTGCCTTGTGCTAATCCATACCTGTGCCTTTTCTTTTAGAGTGATCGATCAAGAGAAACTGGCTTTTTAAAAAAGAGGCTTAAAAGATAACAAATCTCTCTCTTTTTTCTCTGTTTCCAACACTGGCCATGTTGGAGATTGATGAGATCAAAGACATCCAGAAATTAATTGAAAACTAAGATAAAAAAATGATTGGAAACCAAATTGGTGAAAAAAGAATAATGAAATTTCTTTCACTCCCAAATTATAATTTGGGTGTCTTTGCAAAATATTTTGATGCACTTATAAGTCACTACCAAACCCTGTTGAGTTTAATGAAAGTAACAGCAGAATTCACAGATCAGTATTCCTTAAAAGGGACCTTTAAAATGACTAGGGATTTATTTAAAGCCGAAGTTTGCATTTTAAAAACTGTCTTAATGGTCATGAAATACATTCAGGAGAAATTCGGTGAAATAGGAATTCAAGGATGTATTAAAATAAGAAAAACTTAGGAAATAGTATAAGAGTAGTTAGATTAAAAATCTTGTGAGTTTAAATAATCCCGCAATTCAGAATTTTAAAAAGGAAACACAGTTGCTAAGCTTGAAGAAGTTTCAGCTAGACAATCTCTAAGTCTGCAGTTTTGGGGTATCAATCTGTGAAATGGGTTTCAATTTTAGTGTAGAATAAAGGCATACTTTAAAAACAGTACTTAAAGTTGGGATAAGTTTATCATAGGAAGAAATTTTTATTAGTGGAAGGCAGAATAAGGAAACTTTAGATGATCTTCAGAAAAGAGTGAAAGTGGGTAGAATTGGGATTCATTTACCCTTCTGTTGTTTACTGCTTTTAAACAACCAACCTGAGGGCACCAAAGAAGTCTTGATTAAGGATCCCAGATTGAAGATGATTCCCAAAGTGCTCTTAAAAAAAAAAAAAAACTTGTTTTGAAATCAGAAAACAATTGAAGGTAAGTGAAATTTAATGATACTACTGCAGTTTAAATCACTTGTTTAGGTAAATTAGAAACACAGTAAAATTTGTGTTGAAATCAATTGTTTAGTGAAAATAAGTTCAAATTGTATAAATGAAGCTATAGTAAGTTAGAGAAAGCATCATTGAAGACAGAATTAAACAAGAATATGTATATAAAGTCAGATATAGGAACAAACTAAGTACATGCTCACCTAATAGAGGTGCTCCCAGGCAGGGCCATTTGGGGATCTCCTAGTCTTCTGAGCCTGGATACCAAGTCTGTGACTAGATCTCCAGAAGCCTCTCATAAAGGCTGAATGGGATTAAATCACATAACTCTTCAGGACAGGGACTCCCTATTTTCCAAACCCTAAAATGTAAAAAGAATAGTTTAGTTTACTTAAAAGGGAAAGGGGAAAGGGCAATGCCGCTGGCAGTGGTGCCTGTGACTGGAGGAGCAGGGCACTGTGATACCAGCTGCATAGAATCGGGGCTGGCGGTGGAGCCTTGGAACCCTTTCATAGGAGCTTACATGGTATTGGGGCAAATTATGACCACACTAAGGCCATTTGAGCAGCTCACAGTGATAGCAGCTTTGCAACTAAGGGTAGCCAGTCTGAAAGCCATGAAGAGCCATAAATGATCACAGTCATCAGTGATTAAGGGTGCTCAAATTAGAAAAGATCTAATTAAAATAAACATCTGGCTTATAAAAGTATAAAATACTGAAATTTTGAGAGGGAACTGCAGAACTTGCCAATTATTTCAGGACAAACAAACATTTTGTAGTATGAAATAAGGAAACTTGCAAGATAAAAGAAATTTTTATCCATTGGAAGCTTGCCAAGTCATAAAACAGTGATTTGGAATCTCTACTAAATGATACCTGACATTAGGTTAGGTTTTAAAAAAAAAAAAGGACTCAACTTTGAGTGATTTGAAAGGAAATGCGGAAGAAGTTATACCCTGAGGCCTTCATAAAAGTCCAATCTCTAGCAGATAGTTTTAAGTAAAGCAAGTCCTGGTAACTCTATATGAAGTAAAAAACTGGTTTAATAAAAATCAGAAATTTAAAATCAAGAGAGTGTCTTTCTAATTCAAATTATTGTCAACTATATATTAAAGCAGGAGCATATTGATGGTATTTGGCCATGGAGTTTAAAACGGTTAATGGCTTTTATGGAAGTTGAGATTTTTTTTTAAATTATCAAACTATTTTTCATTTAGGTGAATTCAAAGTTAAAGTAGTGTAGGAAAGATTTCTGTTCATTTATAACTGAGTCAAATGCTTTTAAAAAAAGTTATTCCCAGTAGATATCATTGGATCTCATATGCTCTACTTTTCAGTTGGCTACCTGACGCAAGATATATGCTTTGGAACTATTTTGCAATGTCCTGCCCTTTCTTATTTTTAATAGACTCTGTCCTCTAGGTGTGCAGAGATTATTCTCATAATGATTTTGTAAAAGCAGGACAACAGGCTGGTGGGTGGCTGACAGTGACTTTTGTCTTCTTCATTGCTTTTATTTATTTGGCGTGTTGGTGGTAAAATATGTAAAACTTTTAAATTCTTTGGGAATCTTCCTCCATTTGAAGGAGTTTAATAATTGAGGCTTCCGGGAAAATGGCACCATAAGAAGTCACAAGAGAGTCTATCGAATGCCACAAAATGGTCGTCAAAACAGCAATAAAAATGACAAAAGAAGCAAAAATGTCAAAAATTCTCAAGAGAGAATATGTGAACCACAAGAAAAGGTCTATCATAATGGGAACCCATCATTCTGGATTCAAAGGAGCTGGAATGCAAGGCTTGCTGGCCCGAGGAGGAGAAGGAAGAGGAGAAGGAGGAGGAGAAGGAGGAAGAGAAGGAGGAGGAGAAGGAGAAAGAGGAAAAGAAGAAGGAGAAGGAAAAGGAGAAGAAGGAGAAGGAGAAGAAGGAGAAGGAGAAGGAGAAGAAAGAGAAGGAGAAGGAGAAGAAAGAGAAGGAGAAGGAGAAGGAGAAGGAGGAGGAAGAGCTGAGGTACCCAGAACAATGAGGAAAAATCAGAAAAGCAATGGCAGCAAACAAAAAAGCTAGCTGAATCCCAAGACATGATAAAAATCACTGAAGGATGTTATGAGAGAAATAGAATTAGGTAAAAAAGAAGCAGAAGAAGCAGAAGAAGCAGAAGAAGCAGAAGCAGAAGCAGAAGCAGCAGAAGCAGCAGCAGAAGCAGCAGCAGAAGCAGCAGCAGCAGCAGCAGCAGCAGCAGCAGCAGAAGCAGCAGCAGCAGCAGCAGCAGCAGAAGCAGCAGAAGCAGCAGCAGCAGAAGAAGAAGCAGCAGCAGAAGAAGCAGCAGCAGAAGAAGAAGAAGCAGCAGCAGAAGAAGCAGCAGCAGCAGAAGCAGAAGCAGCAGCAGCAGAAGCAGAAGCAGCAGAAGCAGAAGCAGCAGCAGCAGAAGCAGCAGCAGCAGCAGCAGAAGCAGCAGCAGCAGAAGCAGCAGCAGCAGCAGAAGCAGCAGCAGCAGCAGAAGAAGCAGCAGCAGCAGAAGAAGAAGCAGCAGCAGCAGCAGAAGAAGCAGCAGCAGCAGCAGAAGAAGCAGCAGCAGCAGAAGAAGCAGCAGCAGAAGAAGAAGCAGCAGCAGCAGAAGAAGCAGCAGCAGAAGAAGAAGCAGCAGCAGCAGCAGAAGCAGCAGCAGCAGCAGCAGAAGCAGCAGCAGAAGCAGCAGAAGCAGCAGCAGAAGCAGCAGAAGCAGCAGCAGAAGCAGAAGAAGCAGCAGCAGAAGAAGCAGCAGCAGAAGAAGCAGCAGCAGAAGAAGCAGCAGCAGAAGAAGCAGCAGCAGAAGAAGCAGAAGAAGAAGCAGAAGCAGAAGCAGAAGCAGAAGCAGAAGAAGAGAATCATTAAAAGGCTATGGGGGAGGGGGCGGGAGTCAGGTTTGACAAAATTTAGGTGACTATTCAGGTGACTTCCAACTCTGATTCTGTGATGGATTCTTTGGATAACATAGTCATTGAGTCCTAGGAACAGCTGAGAAATCTCTGGAAGTGAAGCTAAGTCATTCAGAAACTAAGGTAGAAAAATGAGTTG
>JAQQSZ010009397.1:0-12784 GCA_028646595.1 Phalanger gymnotis
TCTCTCTCTCTCTCTTCCACCCCGTCTCTGCCTCTCTCTCGCTCTCTTTCTTTCTTACTCTCCCTTTCTCAGTCTCTCTTCTCTCTCTCCTTTCTCCTCTCTCTGTCTCTGTCTCTCTGTGTCTCTCTCTGTGTCTGTGTCTCTCTGTGTCTGTCTCTCCCCCTCTCTCTTTCCCTCTCTCTCTCTCTCTCTCTTTCTCTCTCTCTCTCTCTCTCTCTCTCTCTCACACACACACACACACACACACACACACACACACACACACACACAACACTCCTCTAGGTGGAACATTATCTCTTTATTTCCTTAGAAAAGTAGCAGGCAAGGTGCCCCCTTGGGAGTGCTGAGGATTTGGGGCACCATGTGCCCAGCTCCTATCTTCTTCCTGGACTGTACATAACCTGTGGGTACAGAGAGCTATCACTAGGAGCACAATACACATCCTGGAGCCCCTTTCTGCCTGAGGCTTTCCCTTTCTACCCCCTCTTCTACAGCCGTTAGACTCTAGCTCCTCTCTGACCAGGGCTAGGCAAGAGAACAAGGATAAGGAAATGAGTCCCAATAGTAGGATCCCAGGGCCCCTTACCAGCTTAAGATAGGGCACGCAGGGCAGAAAAGCCTTGGCTGTGAGGGCTATCTCTGTAGAAGGGATCCAGGGCTGTCAGAGTTCTGCATAGAGAGAGATATACCAGGAGGACAAGGTGGAGAGGAGTCCAGGTCTAGAGCTGGAAAAGACCTCAGAGACCAGAGAACCCACCCCCTCATTTACAGATGTGGAAACTGAGGTCCAGAGAGAGTCTGTGACATGCCCAGAGGAACTAAATGCCATTGCCAGGTCTTCTCGCTCCAAATGGGGGGGGTGCAGTAGAGGTGGGCAGAGATAGGAAGCCAGACCTGCCCACAGAGAGCATAGACAGGAAGGCTGGAGGACACTTGGGGAACATGGTGAGAAGTCAGAAGACAGACAGAGCTGAGGCAGAGTCAGAACAGAGACCTGCCCACATGGGGGTGTGACATCCGAATGGTTTCTGTGGGGTTTTGGTAACAACTCTCAATGTTATGCTGAGTGACAGGCTGGTTAACCCCATAGCCTCCAGGCTGCTGGGGCTGGATTCCTCCTCGGGTCCAACCTTCCCGGTCCAGCCCCTTGGGAATGTTCTCAAAGTATCTGTAGAAACAGACAAAGTGAGAGGCTTAACTTTGGCCTGGAACTTAGTGGGGCGCAGGGGTGGGGGATGGGAGAGTGGAGAGGAGAGCAAGATTAGCAACATATTGAGGGGCCCTATTGCCAGGTCAGGATGTGTAAGTGCCCCCTGGAGGAGGTGGGAATAGGTTGGGGGAGAAAGGGGTGGTCAGGAGGCTGTTATGTCTTCCAGGCACTTTACCACTTCGGGAGATGATGAGTCCTGGGCTAGACCTTAGGGCCAAGGCTTCCCCAAGCCCAGGCAGCTGGGAAGGAACAACCCAAAAAGTAACAGGAAAGGGCTTGCAGGAACAAACAAACTTCTCATTCTCTCTCAGAAAGGCCCAGCTGGGAGTGGTGTTAGAGACCCTCTAGAAACCCCTTTGTTTGATAGGAGTGAAAAGTGAGTTTCAGAAAGGGCATGTGAGCAGACCTAAGTCACACAGCACTTTAGGAGAAATGGTCAGCACTGGAACTCAGATCTGCCGAGTTCTGACCCAGAGGTCTTTCTCCATAATGGAACCAGGGGTTCTTTATCATATTCCCACTGGCAATGGGGACACAGGAATTGCCATGGAAGGGGAATATAAGAGGAAGGCAGAGCTTCAGGGAAGGATGGAGATAACCATTCAGTCCCTAGCCTAGTGATGCCACTTGAGACAATGGCTCTAAGCTCCCCACCTGGTGGAGAAAGTCCACACCTGCTCTAAACTCTGTCCATGGGAAACTAAGAGCTGTTAAGGAGAGACACTCATCTTGGCTCTAAAGGGGTGGGGTGGGGGCAGGGGTACCTGGAGGGGGAGCAGCTCACCTTTGGTTGTAGGTGGTCAGGAACCTATGATCAGGGTCAGGGGGACCTCGATTATAGCCAGGATTGTTGGTACTGAAGCCAGAGGGCTCCTGTGAGGAGAGGAGGTGGTGACAGTGATCAAGGAAAATGGTGAGGGGGCAATGAGGCAGGGAAAGAACAGTGAAGCACTCACCTTGCCCCCCAGAGTCTCCCGTCCCAGCATGGCATTGGTGCTTTGGGGCATCCACTGCATGCTCTGGTGCTGGCGGTGACAAATGCTGCTAGGCTCAGAGATACCAGGAGGGCCAGTGGATGAAGTCTGCAGGAAAGAACAGAAGATGAAAGCCTGAGGGAAGTGGCCAGGTATGGGCAAGTGGGAGGAGAGGCTGTAAAGTTATGCTTTTGTGGAGGACGGGGAGGGACGGAAGACAGACAGATAGACAGAGACACAGAGGGAGAGACAGACATGCACACACGCGCGCACACACACACACACACACACAGAAAGATACAGGGACAGAGGGAGAGACTGAGACAAAGACAGAGATAAAGACTGTAGTAGAAAAACAGGTAGGAAGACTGAGGAGTAAACAGTAGAGCATGAGTAAGGCCCCTCAGGGCAGGGACTGTCTCACTTTGGTTTTTATATTAGCCCCCTACTCATATATTCAGGGCTTGTTGACTGATAGATTGAAAGGTGGAAGGAAAGAGGGCCAGAGTAAGGAGAGGAAGAGCAAGGGTGGAGGGAGGAGAGAGGCAAACAGGGTGGAGGTGGAAGAAAAGATCAATTTGTGGGCAGAGGCATCCCTAATGATAACTGGCATTTATATGGCACTTTAAGGTTTGCAAAGCACTTTACAGTTATTATAATACTCAAAGCAACCCTGGGAGGTGGTTGCTATGTATTGCCCCCATTTTATGGAAAAATAAACTGAGGTTTAGGGTCTTTCCCAGAGTCACATAGCTGGTGAATGTCTGAAGCCTGATTTGAGCTCAGGTCTATGTTGGATCTGTCCATGGTACCACCTAGCTGCCTCTGTACTCAGAAGAAAGGGAGGAAGGGGAGGGCAGGAAGATAGGCAGAGGTGGGAGGGGGAAAATAAGACAGGGAGGCAGAGGTCAATGAAAGAAGCTTCAGAGCCGGTCTCAGGGGCTGCTTACTGGCGGAAAGATTTTCTCTTTCATCCGGGTGAAGCCTGTCTCTCTCTCAGAACCTTTGGCCAGCACAGGTAAATACTCATCCCCCTGGAGAAAGAGGAAAGGCCAGAAACCTTGAGAGCTATAGCAGTGCCCCTGCCTCCTCCATTTCCCATAAACATTCCTCCTTGGGAGTCCCAATACCTCCCGGGGTCATCCTCCCACCCTAGACAAAGGGACAGCTTCCCAAGGTCTCCTTCCCTCCCCTATCCGCTCATCCAGCCACCCTCCTTCCCCCTCCCCCTTCCCCTCTCCTTCCTCCTCTTTCCCCTCCCTTCTTACATGTGGGGTGATCATAGGGATGTAATCTGCCCTGGTAGTGCTTCTACTGGGAGGAGGCAGCTGAAAGAGAGGCCCCCAGAGACCCAGCAGGGATATCAGGTCATCACCCTCTGGCCTAGACTGGGAGCTCCATGAGGGCAGGGCATGGGTCCGTTACCCCCTCCCTTGCCTCTCTCTTCCTGGCAGAACCAGCAGAAGGCCCCTCTGGGACCTTCCCATCTCAGAGCCCTGGGACTGGGGGCAATAATGGGGGCTAGAGAAGGGATTGGAGAGGTGGTCTGTAATAACTCACAGGATCTCCAGGAAGGGGCTGAAAGGCTATGGGGTTCTTGGTGGCCTGTTCTGTAAAGCCCGACTCCTCCCTGGCACCAATTGTCTTCTTCTGGAGGAAATCTGGAAAGGACTCACATAGTATGGGTTTGCTTGGCCACCCAGGGGCACACCAGCAGCCAGTGACCAGAAGGGCTCCGTCTGGGCGGCCTCTAGGTGCCCCTGTCCCGACCCAGGCTTGGGATGTGCCAGATGGAGAAAGGGGGTATGTCTGTCTTCTATTCCAGCTCTCCTTCTAGGGAAGCAAAATTGCTTCAGAGCCTTCCTTTTCCTTCTTCTGACTCAATAGCCACTATCCACCTAGCTGAGTGCTGGGTTCAGATCCCTTTGTTGGATTCTTGGAATCTCAGAGTGGGAAGAGAGGCCCAAGGTCCCACAAGTAGTAACCCCAGGATTTAAGCCTGGGTCCTTGTCCAACTCAGAATCCTTCTGAGACCTGGCCCAGGACGCCCTTTTACAACATCCCACACCATCGGGCGCCCAGCTGTCATCCGAACATCTCCAGAGCAGGGAACCTACTGCCTGGCTTATTTCTAGGGTGGATGGGATAGCAGGGAGGGAGGGAGGGAAAGGCCTGAGCTGAGGCTGCTGAGTTCTAGGGTTGGGGGAGGGCTGCATCTCCAGAGCTGTGTACCTGGTGGGGCTGGGACTTCATGGCGGTACCTGGAAACATACTCAGAGGTCATAAATCTGGGACCCTGAAGCACCAAAGAGGAAAAATCAGTACCAATTTCAGACAGCTCCCTACTATCACCACTCCAGGTCAGCCCTTGCTCTTCTTGCCTCCCCCCACCAAGTGGGGTAGACCAGAAAATAGATTATTGAGGATGGGGGGCCAGAGACAGGAATAGTCTCGCCCCATCTGGGGAACCTCAAGCTAGCCCATTCCACAAAACCCTCCCCACAGATGCTATAGTTCCCTAAAATTCCAGATCATTTTCTTTGCTTGAAGATCAATCTCCTATGGAAACAGCAGTGATGTTGGGGCGGGGGGGGGGCTGTTAAGTGGCTATCAGTCACTGCTACGTGAGTATAAACTAGTCTTCCTGGTCTTTCCCACTGGGATAGCTAGCTGGGAGCAGGTTTGATGGAAGGCTGGGAGAACAGGCTAATTTACAATTTCCCAACCTGTAGGAAGGGGCTCCCAAGACCTAGTTAGTCTACCCATGACCCGGCATTCCAGGATCCTGGCAGCATCACTTGGTAGCAGCCTAGTCCATAGACTGTAGAATTTAAAGATGGAGGGAATGTCCCAGATCATGAATCCAACCCCCTCATTTTACAGAGGCCAGAGGGAGGAAAGGATTTGTTCAGAGTCATGTAGTCATAGAGCCCTGCTTCAGATGCGGATAGTCTGATTTGAAATCCAGCAGTCAAAACCTTTCTCCTTGGGCCGAGAAACCCCTTAAGAAATCTCATAAGCCCTAGAAAAGCTACCTTCCCATCCTCATCATTATTGATGAGAACAGGGGGCATTTATATAATGATCTACATATATTATCTCATCTGATCCTTACAATTACCCTGGGAGGTGGGTGGCATTATTATCCTCATCTTACAAATGAGGAAAATTGAGGCTTGAAGGAGTTAAGTGACTTGCCCAGGGCCATACAGCTAGGAAGTATCTGACGCAGGATTTGAGTATGCAGGTCTAGCGGAGCATTCACTGCACAGACCGCCTCATTTTGAGGGCCTCCCTTTTTACCTCTCCACAAGGCCCCATGAAAAGTTGCCAGGAGGCATAGTCCGAGCCCAGGCCCCAAGCTGTGGCCCTCTGACACCAACCAGCCTGAAAGGTCCTCTCCTTGCCCTGCTCATTTCCTAGAAGGCAGCAGCCTACAGCCTGAGGCACCCAACTCACGTATCTGTAATTCTCCATGTCACAACTTCCCTTGCCCACAGACTGGTGGAGGATGGGCATAGTCTTGGGTTCCAGTCCTGTGATGGCCTGTGGGCCATGATCCCGGGTGTTGAAATGGACTCTCTTGACCTGGGAGGAACCAAAGAAGGCTGTGGTTACCCCCAGGGAGGAGCAAAGCCTGCAGGCAGGCTAAGACCTCTGAGCCGGGTAACCTCACTTTGCCAATCGATAAAATGTGGGAATCGGCCTAGACCCTTAGATCTTTTCTGGCTCTGATTCCTAACTCCTCAGGCCTCTAGATTCGTTGTGGAGGAGGGCCCTGAGAAGCTGAGGAAGGAGGCTGGTTGGGGGGGTGAGCTTGGACTGTCTCCCAGTGATTCCCCACTGATGGGTGCTGATTTTCTGTGATAAGATATCGCCGATTGATAGAAGGTGCTCAGTAAGAACCCCAGAGCACTTACCTCTTTGGAAGGGGGACAGGAGTGGGTTTTCTCACGAGAATAGCCAGAGCCAGTCTGGTACAAGTTCCAGGGCAGCGGGTGCTTGCCATCGGGCAGCTCCAAGGGGCGGTAGCTCTGATTAAACATTGTCTGAGCATTAGCCTTAATTTGTTCTCTATGGCAGGGCAGAAAGAGACCCAGGGAGCTGGTTAGAAATCATGGATGATAAGCAAAAGAGAGAACCCCCCACAAATTAGGAACTGGTTGGTTCAGGTGAAGCCCAGGGGCATTCCAGCGCTGACCCAATGGGGCAATGAGCTGCATGGGCTCTCTGTCCTCTAGGATAGGGAGATGTACGCCCCGGCCCGAGCCTCAGCAGTATACTCTCCTACCCCGTTCCCCAAGATCCCTCCCCCATAAATGACTGACATTGGAGTGGGGT
Source organism: Phalanger gymnotis (assembly GCA_028646595.1). Taxonomy (NCBI): domain Eukaryota; kingdom Metazoa; phylum Chordata; class Mammalia; order Diprotodontia; family Phalangeridae; genus Phalanger; species Phalanger gymnotis. The sequence continues at coordinate 6,526 of JAQQSZ010009397.1, forward strand.
AAGAAGATGTTCAGTCTATTTCAAGGGTGTGAGCCTTACCCCTGTAGGAGTGGGGTGACGGCTCCTCTTGGAAAAATGCGGCAGAAAAGGGGCAAGGAGAATGCTCCTCCCCCAGGTCTGACGGGGCGAGACCCACCCTCAAACCTACTCCCCAGTCTCATGCCTCCCTGGATCCCAAGACGCCAACTATCCCCAGTGCCTAGAACTGTGCCTGGTACAGCAGGCACTTAATAAGTGCTTGTTAATCGACTGGCTCATCGCTTGATGGGCTGAGAACCATGGGGCCTGGAGTATCATCAAGACAAGAATATTTACAGAATGCCTTAAAGTTTGTGTTATGTCCATTCTCTCCCAGGACCTAAATGAGCACCCTGCTACAGGATACTATTCTCCCCATTTCCCAGACGAGAACATGGAGGTTCAGAGAGGATGGTGACTGTCCATAGCCACCTAGCTAATGATAACATCAAAGGCAGGACCCTAACTCATCAATCGAACAATCAATAAACATTTATTAAGCACCTACTGCGTGCCAGACTCTGCGTTAAAACACTGAAGATATAAAAGCGGCAAAAGACATTCCCTGCCCTCGAGGAGCTTACAGTCTAGTTGGGCACTCATTAAGACCCAAGGCTTTTTGACTCCCAAGTCCAGCTCCATAGGACTTTGAGTCAAGAGGCCTTCAGAGCTTACTGGGTCTTACCCTTCTATTTGACAGACAGATTTGACATCCCACTCAGAATGCCTAAAGTCACAAAGCTAACAAGCAGGAACATTAGCATTTGAACTCTGGTCCCTAATGCAGAGAGGAATGATGAAAAGGGGGGCATGAAGGGCCTACCCTATAGCAGGGTTATCCACGATGTCCAAGCTGGGCTGGTAGTTGATCATGGGTCGGTAATTCGACTGGTATCCGGAACCCTCGTGCTGGCCGACTTGGGGCTTGAAACCCTCCCGATCTGTCAGAGACGAAGGGACGTCATTCCTTGGAGGAAGGGGGCTCCCGGGGCCGAGACCAGAGTCTGGGCTGGTTCAGGGTCTGACTGAAAGAGGGCCTGTTTGTCACTGATAGATAGGGAGGGGGCTGTTGTGAAGGAGTCTGTGATGGAGTCACACCGAGGTATCCGGGTCACTGGATAGGATCGGGGAGCCAGTGAAGAAGGGCTGACTAGATCAAGGTCCTTCCCTGAGGGACAATAGAGGCCATACATGCTGCCCCTGACTTCAAATACATTGTACCACCCCAAGATTAGCTGGATGGGACCTAGTCGAAATCAGCATCTCAGTCCGGGTCACTTTTATAAAGGGTGGCCCAAGATCTTAACTTTATTGGTCCACCTAATTCTTGGCTCTCCTCTACTGGCCAGAGCCTAGCCTTTGGAGAGCAGTAATAAGAACAGCTTTATTTCCTCAGGCCAAACAAAGACAGTGACCGTGCATGAAATGAAGCAAAGGTGTATGTTTTCTTGTATCCTACTTGTATGGGCAGCTAGGGGGTACAGTGCATAGAGCGCTTGGCCTGGAGTCAGGAAGACTCATCTTGAGTTCAAATCTGGCTTCAGGCAATTCCTAGTCGTGTGACCCTGGGCAAGTCATTTCACTCTGTTTGCCTCAGTTTCCTCATCTGTTATATGAGCTGGAGAAGGAAATGGCAGACCAGTTCAGTATCTCTGCCAAGAAAACTCCAAATAGGGCCATGAAAAGTTGGACATAACTAAAAATGACTGAGCCACACTTGTACGGGTGACTGCCCACCCAATTAGCACATGAAGGTCCCCCCATATTTGCAGAGGATGCCGCAGATGGCACTGGCTTGGTCAATTTGTTGATTGGTTTTGCTGAATCGATTTTTTCCTTCCTTTTCCTTCTTTGTTATAAGGGGCAGCTCTCTGGGAGTGGGGAGGGACATGATGGAGGGTGTGGGCAGCATAAAAACAAGAACTAGCAACACACTATTGAAAAGTAAACCTTGTATTCAGTTTAAGGTGGGCATGGGAATGACTTAGTTCCTTGAAATCCGGATTGTGACCATCACAGACAAGGTCCAGGAAGGTCTGCTCCCTCCAAGCTACTGTGACCAACCAGGTCAGTGTGGTTCAGTAATGTGGAGTCCATGGGTTGAGGTGATTAGGGTCAGTGGGACGAGGGGAGGCAGTCCTTCGCAGAAGGTGAAAGGGTCAGTGGTCCAGATGGGGCAGCATGATGGGGCCATGTGATGGGCTCATAAGGACAGGACCACTGGAGCTTGAGCTGGGAGAGGACTCAGAGGCCATTGAGGCCATGTTACAGGTGGGCAGAGATTGAGAGCCCACGAGGTCAAGTGATCTGCCCAGAGCCACATGAGCAGGATCTGGACCCAGTTTTGACCCCAAAGCTGGCCCCCTTTCCACTTTGCCACATAGAGCTGCTTTGGGTCTCAGAGTATTGGGGTTTGGGTGGTGATGGTGCTTCTGTACAACCCAAATTCTAAAGCTCAACCTGATAGGGGCAGGGGGGCAATGGGATAGGGCTGGGGAGATGCTGATGGCCCACCTTTCACTGCCCCCCACACTGGAGGTCTGCTTCCTGCCCTGTGCACTGAGGGGAGGAAGGAGGGGATGGTGGTCTCAGGGAGTGCAGAGGGAGAGCCCCTTACTGTAGGCTGTGCAGTAGCTGGTGGCATAGAATTTCAGAGGGTCTGCACAACCCCCCGAACTCATCTTCACATAAGGGGAAACAACACCCAGGGGCAGTTTGCCCATCATGGTGGCAGTAGGAACTGGGCACCAGGACTACCTAGGAAAGAAGAGACATGTAAAAGGTATCAACAATTGATGTTGGGTTTGCATGACTAGACAAAGAGAGAGAGAGAGGGACACACACACACACACACACACAGAAAGGGAAGGGGGGAAGGAGGAAGAGGGAGGGAGAGGGAGGGAGAGGGAGGAGAGAAAGAGAAAGAGAGACAAAGAGAGAGAGAGAGAGAGAGAGAGAGAGAGAGAGAGAATTTAGAACTGAAAATACAATCAGTTCTGGAATCCTTTAGAGATCATCCTTGCTTTTCTTCACATGGAATCTCCATTTCCCACCTCTGCAGCTTTGCCCTGGCAGTCCCTAATGCCTGGAATGTATTCCCTCCCCTCTATCCCATAGAATTCCTAAATTCCTTTAAAACTGTGCTCAAGCTTGACCTTAATACAAGCCTTTCCTGATCTTCCAGCTGCCAGTGCTCCCTTCCTCCTCCCCCCCAAAATGACCTTTTATTTCTATTTTCATATATTTGTCTATGGACATGCTGTCTCTCCTGATAAAATAGAAGCCTTTCAAGGACAGTGACTTTTCTTACGTCCTTGTCTCCCTCCCTGCCCCCAGCCTAGCCCGAAGTACGGGCACAGAGAAGGGATTTGTCTGCCAGCTCTCACGAGCTCTCACTGATACGCAGCAGGGCCAGGTCTTCTGAGTGGGAGCTGCTTGAGGGCAGGAACTCCTTGCTGCCTTTCTTCTTACGCCCAATGCCCTGCCTGGTGCCCCGCACACAGTAGGCACTTCATAAACACCCCTTAACTCAGCCCAGGGCGGGGCATTCACCCAAAGCCAGGAGAGACCTGAGGCTGAATCTCACTGCGAACATAGACCAGCTGTGGACCCTGGACCACCTCACTGCTCCGAGTGTCAGTTTCCTATCTGTGAAATGAGAACGGTCACACCTGCGCTGGCTACCTTACAGTGTCCTCCTCTGCAAAGGAGGAGGGCTGGCTCTGGCTGCGAAGGCCTGAGTTCAAATCTCGCCTCTGACATTTATTACCTGCGTGATTCAGGGCAGGTTATCTGACCTCTCCAGGCCTGCGTTTCCTCATCTGTAACAGGAGGCCAAGACTAGACCACGTGACTCCCGACTTACTTTCCAACTGCAAATCTGTGATCCTCCCTCATGAGATTATCAGTGAAGATCAAAAGGAAAAAAAATCCGGGCTTAATAAATGCTTATTGACTGACCGATACCCTCCATTAGAAGGCGAGAACAGGCCCTGGCTTCTTTTTTCTTAACTGTGTCTCCAGGGCTTAGCACAGGGCTTTCTTTGCAAACAGTTGGTGCTTAATAAATGCTTCATTCATTCATTCACTTGCCCTCAAGCCTAGCTGAATGAATGGCGGCCATTAGTACTACTTTTCATCAGCTAGAATAGGTCCTCCTTCAATGCCTCTCTGTGGGGTGGGGATAATTCTGGGCTCTGGAAGATTCTGCATGCCAGCTCAGCAGGTCCTCCCACCCAGGAAAGGACTTGGGGAGAGGCTGCATTTGGTGCCCAGGGACCAACCCATGTGGCTAACTGCAGAGGGGTGCACCACCAGAAGCCTGGCTGCCAGGTGATGGCTTAGGAGCATCTCCTAAGGAAGGCATGGGGTCTGGGGACACAGAAAATAGCAGAGTCTTGAAAAGCTAATAATCCTTTTCTATAGAAAGGAGTCTCCTCGAGACCGCCCTGTTAGAAACACACGGGTCCTCTTCCCCCATTTGACAAGAGAGGGAACTCACTCAGAGACATAAGACAAACTTGCCCATAGTCAGAACTAGTAAGGTGGCATTCGAACCCAGATCTCCAAGGGGATTTTCATGACCCCAGACTCCCAGGGTACAAATCCCTGTTATTACTCTCTTTAGCACATGCTATGTTGTGTTGGAGTTTGTGTCCTTGTCTCTCCTCCCCCTCCTGGTTGGACTGGAACCTCCTGAGGGTGGGGACTGGGTCTTCTTCACCTTGGCAGCCAGCCTGGGACAGCCCAGCCCAGAACCCCACATCATTTAAGGTTTGTTGAATTCAATGAGCCAGAGAATGGACAGGGGAGCTGCCTGCCTTCCAGGGATTCACGAACTGGAGTGCACCTTCCTGTTGGCCTCGCTGGGTCTCTGGACTCTCATCACTCCCATGGTCTTAGCTTTCCTTCTCCCATCTTCCCTCAGGCTTCTGCCCAATCTCCAGCTGCTTCTTGTCTCTAGGGATGCTCCACGGGAGGCAGCACCCAGCCCGCATTGACTTACCTGTGCCTTCGAGGCTCTGAGTGACAGGGAGAAGGACTCCCGGGAGGAGCCGGAGCGGCAGGGGAAGGATCTGACTTTAGCAGAAGCTACAATCAACTGACTGGCCCTTCCCCAGGGAGGCGGCAGGCTGGGCTAGAACAGCAACAATACATTGCTTGGCAACAGAAGCTTAGCAACTGGCTTGCAAACACCTCTGGAATCAGCTTCCCCTAGGGTCCAGTGTGGAGAGAGAGAGAGAGAGAGAGAGAGAGAGAGAGAGAGAGAGAGAGAGAGAGAGAGAGAGAGAGAGAGAATGGAGGGATCTAGATAGATAGCGAGGGAGGAGGCAGGCTAGGGAGCCTCACATCTGTCGGGGGATGTTTGTCAAATCAACACCACAAACTCCATTCACTTAATTCACCCCATTGAAAACTTGCCACTTACTACAAGTAACGCCTTGGGTTGGACCCTGAGACAGAAAGCAAGTTTTAGATCAGGCTGGGTTCCAGTCCTTCTGAACTTTCTAGTCCAAGAGGGGGCTAAGATGCAAACACAGATAACACTTATTAATAATAATGATGATGATGATGGTGGTGATGGTGATGGTGATGGTGATGATGATGGTGATGGTGATGATGATGGTGGTGATGATGATGGTGGTGATGGTGATGATGGTGATGATGATGATGGTGGTGGTGATGGTGATGATGATGATGATGGTGGTGGTGATGGTGATGGTGGTGGTGATGGTGATGGTGGTGATGATGATGGTGGTGATGATGATGATGGTGATGGTGGTGGTGATGGTGATGGTGATGATGATGATGATGATGATGGTGATGGTGATGGTGATGATGATGGTGATGGTGATGGTGATGGTGATGTGATGGTGGTGATGGTGGTGATGATGGTGATACATCAAGAGCTTCAGAGAAGAATAAAGGGCTCTGTGAGGTCTGAGAGCATTTCTGGGGCTGCCTGAAGGAGGTTCTATTTGAGGTGGGCTTGAATGAGGGAGGAGCAGTCATTCCACAGACAAAGAAGGAGAGGGAGGGGGTCGGAGCCAAGATGGCGACTGGAAAGCAGTAACTGCCGTGAGCTCCCCACCAAGTCCCTCCAAAAACCTATAAAAAAAATGGCTCTGAACCAATTCTAGAACTGCAGAACCCACAAAGTGGCAGAGGGAAGCAGGGCTCCAGCCCAGGACAGCCTGGATGGTCTCGGGGTAAGGTCTGTCTCAAACGGAACTCCCAGCCC
>JAQQSZ010009398.1:0-12784 GCA_028646595.1 Phalanger gymnotis
GTTTTGATCTTGTTTGTCACTAAAAAAGATTCAATAGTCTTAGCCCTTTTGCTGTGCTTACTCATGTTCCCAGGCAACTGCTTGACTCTTGAGCCTTTTTTCAAGGTATAACTGCTTTCAGAGTGAAGAGTGCTTTGCTGCAAGCATCAGGGGCCTCTCCTGGACTGTGGTCTGGTCTGTGAGTACGAGCACTCCTTTCTGCCATGTAGCTACCAGGAGGACTCCCTCTTCACAGTCACTACAAGCTCTGCCACACCAAGGCTCCTCCTTCCCCAAGGATGGCCAACCAGGACTGTGACCCAGATCCATGCAAGGCAAAGCAACAGAATCCTGCCTTTGCCCCAGCAAACCCATCTCTGCATTCCCCCTCTAATCAGCTGCTTAATTCCTCCCACCATGTGGGCCTGGGACCTGAAGCAGCCACCCCTGGAGCTTTGGAAACAGCTGCTGGAGCTTCCTGCTGCTGCTGCCCACTGCCTCCAGATCTGGGGCCAGACCATACCCTTCTCTCACCCAGATCCTGCAGGTTTCCCACTGACCTGCTCAGTTGTCTTTGGCGTTTGTGGGTTGAGAAGTCTGGTAACTGCCACAGCTCAGTGATTCATGGCACTGAGGCCTGCTCTACCAGATCTCCTCTGCCCTTGGTCTATCCTGGCATAGCCCATGCTGGACTGTGCTCCACTCCCAGTAAGGTGCAATAGACCCTTCCCTGTTACCATCCAGTCTGTTTTGGGCTGGAGACTTGTTTCCCTCTGTTATTTCATGGGTTCTATAGCTCTGGAATTTGTTCAGAGCCATTTTTACAGGTTTTTGAAGGGTTTTGGTGGGGAACTTAAGTGAGTCCCTGTTTTCCAGGCACTCTTTCAAAACTAATAGATTTTTAAAGAAGTTTCATTATGAAAGCTATTATTGGAATGTAAATTCTTATTTAGAACATAATATTTTTGAGACTAGAATTTCTTTCATTCTTTTTATTTAAAGACCCAGAGCGAGCTGGTGTCAATGTGAATAGAGTGCTAGTCTTAGAGTCAGGAAGACCTGGATTCAAACCAGGACTCAAATACTTAGTAGCCATGTGACCATGGGCAGGTCACCTAATTGTTGCTTAGTGGAATTTCCTCAGCTGTGAAATGGAAAGGATAATTATATTTACATTCAAAAGTTGTTGTGAGGATTAAATGAGATAATATTTGTAAAAAAAAAAAGGCACTTTGCACAATTCCTGGTACATAACAGGTACTTATAAATACCTAATTCTCTTGTATGTGTGTTACTGGACTTCAGCATAGTACTGGCAAATTATTAAAGTCTTAATAAATATTTGTTGTTGGATTAATCTTAAAACTGATTTAATAATCTATGGGCACTGTCTTTCTTGGCATTTTATCCTAGACTCCTTTCTTCCAAGCTAAAGAACAATTGAATGAAAATGCGAACTGAGTTTATATGTGAATGAATGAATGGATGGATGGATGGATGGATGGATGGATGGATGGATGGATGAATAAATAAATAAATAGGTTTCCATGATTCTAAACATCCATGTGACTACAGGAAAAATACACTCAAACTGTCCAACTAATACAAAGCTAATAAATATTTGGGAACATCTAGTTAACATATTTACCTTTCCCCACTTTTATCCCAGTGTTTGGCTCCATGAAAATACATAATTAACTTAGTTAGGATCACCATGTTACAAATCTAATTCTCTATTTCAAAAGAATTAACATTCAGAAATGAAGATGTCAAGAAAGAACCAAACACTGAGTCTTGACCTGTATAAATATAGTGCTTTTCCCTTTATTTTCCCTTTTTAAATCAAGCCCTGCCTCTTATTACCATCTTCCCAATTTTATCCCCTCTTTATGGGTGTGGGTGATTGTTTTTAACTCATGTATCAGTTGAAGATGATCATTGACCTCTCTTATAACTCTTGAATTTTATGATACTGTGATTCTAAAACATACATAGGATATTAGGTTGTAAGCTGGAACAGTGGAAACATCCCCACGATGATAAAAATATAGATCCATTTAAATGTTTGATTCTGAAGTGAATTTTTGTTGAAATCAGTTAATTAATCTTGGAATTTACACACTGGTAAACTCAGATTTCTTTTGGATTTTTCCCGCTTCCATTAAAAAAAAATCAGTATTAAGAACGATAAGGAAAAGGGAGTATTTTTGTACAATCTTTCCAGAGAATCAAACTGCAGGTTTTCAGCTTAACTTGATCAGTACTATTTACAGCAATGCCCAAACTAATCTGCTGGACAAAAATTCCATTAGAACTTTGCAGTTAATGAGCCTTGTTTGGATTCTGATGAGAGTTTTCTTCTGGAGGCTAGTATAAGTTCAACAAATCATGCAAATATCTGTTGGAAAATTGCTGCTGCAGTCCTGGAATCTACACTGCAGAAAGAAAAAAAAAGTGATGTTTGCTTGGAGCAGTGGTGAAGGTAAGTTTATGAATAGAGGAGACTTTACATATTAATTTAAAGCTTAGAAAAGGTGCTGGAATGGCGTGGCAGGAGGCTCGAAAATATCCTTATATTTTTAAGGCTAAAAAGAATGCTGTCAAGATGCAAGTTATGTCATTGACTCTTGTAGTAATAGTAATAGATAAATGACATCTCACCCAAAGGAGAAACATACCCTTCATTTGTGTTTCAGTAAAGGAACTTTTATGCCTCACTGTTGTTCATTCTTGGCTCTGAAAATCTTGGTGGCATTGACCACTTTCATCCATTATCTCTCTGAAGTAAAATTCTCCTTAGGTGAGTACAACCTCAAACTCAGGATAGTTTGTTTGGGTTTTGATAATATTTTCTTATGGGGAAACTAATCAGAAAATCTAGGAGACTTTGGAGAGCGTCTAGTACATATTGTGCCTAAAAAGGAATTTCCTAAATGCCATACTCAAGAAATCAACCTGGATTTGCTTGAAGATCTCCACTAACAGGAAACTCACTAAGTCCTGAAACAATAAATTCCACTTTGGGTAGTTCTAATTATTATGAAAGTTTTCCTTACATCAAGTTTAAATTTGCTTCATTGCAACTTACACATAATGCTACTAATTCTGTCCTCCAGGGCCAAGCAGAACAAAGCCAGTCTTTCTTCCATGAAATTGTTCTTCAAATCCTGGAAGGCAGCTATCACATTGCCTCCCCGCTTTTCAATTATCTTTTCTTGAATAAATCGCAGGCTCCTTTCAACCAAGGTTCACGTTGTGTACTCTCAAGATCTTTCATGATTCTGATCATTTTCCTCCATAATCTCTCTAGCTTATCAAAGCTCTTCCTAAAATATGGCCTTCGGAAGTGACTACAACGCACTTGATATGATTTGGTTAGGGAAGATCATAGTAAAACTGTTTCCTGTCTAGTCCTAAAAACCATACCTCTCTTGATTCAATCTAAAATTGCATCAGCTGTTTTGGCTATAATATTACAGTTTAAGTATCATTGAGTTTGTATCTAGTAAAAAGAACTCAAGTCTGAAAGACTGGCTATATATATATATATATATATACATACATGTATGTACATATAGTATATATATACATATATATACCCACACAATATACGTATATATACATATACACAAACACACACACTTGCACACACACCTATGTAGTGGCTAGACTCTAGTTCAATGGCAATTGGATTGATTGAACTAAAACAATTTCTTATCTTCTGATTAGCCCTTTGTACTTCTGCATATTTAAAATGTTTTTAGTAGTATTTGCAAAAGTGTCACATCTTTCCAATATATTTTTAAGCTCCCTGAAAACAGGGATCGTTTAATTGCTACCTGAGTTCAAATCCTACTTCAGCTTTGTGACCCATGGCAAGTCATTTAACCTCTATTTGCTTTAGCCTTTGTATTTGTAATATGGGGATAATAAGAGGACTTACCTCTAAGGGTTGTTATAAGGCTTGAATGAGATAATTAGCACAGCACCTGGCATGTAGTAAGCACTATTTAAATTCTAGGTGTTATTTTTATCATACCACTTATTATTATTGCATCTGGGCTATTGAAACACCCTAAGGCAATGGTATAGGAGATAGAGCATTAACTATCAGAAATGCAGTCTAAGCTGTCTCTGATGAGTTTTTGACTTATCACTGACTCCAACCTTAGCAGAAAATTGATTCCCATGTAGTGACACTCCTGAATACTTCCAGGAGGCACGAGGACCAGACGTCAAAGTGAAAAGCTAAACATACACTCTGTTCTCCAAGATACTGCTCTTAGCATTAATATACAAATAATAAATGCATATACAGTCATTTTAGAGGAATATATTCAGATAATATTCTAGCTACTTTCTCAAATACCAGAGATGTCTTTGCATCTTACTCTAATTCCTTGAATACTCTGAATTATCTGAATTCACAATGGTGGATGAGCCTGATTACATCTTTCAGTGCTGATAACTTCCATTCATGCACCTTGAATATCATTTTCCACTATACCATCCTTTACTGCTTCAAAAGTAGAACAATGCTGGTCAGCTTCCAGTGTCTTGATTCTGTCTCCAATTTAAGTGCTGTCCCCAATCTAACTAGCTTTGTCACAAACACTATCTGTGATGCTAATGAATTCTCTGATAATAATATTATTAAGATACTTAAAATATCAAACTGAATTTAATTGAATTGAACATTGTTTGGAAGCATGGACTAATAAAACATATCCAAAGAATTTTTGGTGAAAACTATCCCAAAAATGCAAAAAAAATGTTTATTTTCTCCATTAAAACCATGGAATGATGAAATAATGTGGCATATAGGTGGAGTATTTGATAGAATGCTGGGCTTAGAGTCAGGAATACCTGGGTTCAAATCTGACCTCAGATACTTAATAACTCTGTGACTGTGGGCAAGTCATTAACCTCTGTTTGCCTAATTGCCCTAAACCATAAAACAGGGCTAATATTAATATCTACTTCCCAGAATGGTTGTAAGGATCAAAGGAGATAGTATTCCTTTTTTTAGAAAAAAATATTAATTTATTTTTAATTTATGGAATAAAACAAGCATTTCCACAACATAGTATAATAAAAAGATGATGGCTCATGAAACTGCAAATGAGATAGTATTTCTAAAGTTCTTAGAATAGTACCTGTCACATAGCAAGTGTTTAATAAATGCTTCTTTCTTTCCTTGCTAGAGATGGAAAAGATCAAACATATGATCTTCTCCAAAACCTACATTTTATAACTGTGGAAAATGAGGCCCAGAATGACTTGACCAAGGTCAAACAGGTAAAAAATTATAGAAAAAAGATTAGAACTCAAGTTATTGGGGCAGCTGGGTGGTGCAGCGAGTAGAGCACTGGCCCTTGAGTCAGGAGGACCTGAGTTCAAATCCAGCCTCAGACACTTGACACACTTACTAGCTGTGTGACCTTGGGCAAGTCACTTAACCTCAATTGCCCTTCCTTCCCCCCTCAAAAAAAATAGAACTCAAGTTATTGAAAGGTGTCAGAAAGCAAATTCCCATTCTTTCTCTAAAATTACATTCTTTACACAGTTTTATCACAATGACTGAAATAATTATGACTAACATTTATATGGTACTTACAATCTTTAAACGTGTTTTGCATTCATTATCTTATTTGATCCTCATAAAAATCCTGTGAAGTTAATACTATTAGCCTCTAATAAAATCCCAAGAGGCAAGTTATGATCACTTTCATTTTACAGATGAGAAAACCCAAGTAAATAAGAGTGAAGTAATGTGCCCCAGGATACACAGTTAGTTGGGGCAATAAATGTGATTTGAACCCAGGACTTCTTTATTCTAGGTACAGCAATATATCAATAATATCAAGCTGCACCTTATTGAGTACATATAACATGTTATCAGTAACGAGTTTGACTAAGTTTATTTTATTAGCTATCTTTGAGGGAAGGGGACTTAAGATGAATACATTTTTATTGAAAAGGGGAGAGAGCAGGCATATTAGAGAGGAAGATTTAGGTCTAGGGGAAGCTCTTAGTGATACCATAATCAGATAAGCCATTACCATAGTGCCTCTTAGAGTTTTTGGATTCAATGTGAAGATGATGGGATATCTTGGGGGCACGTGACCCTAAAAGGGACATAAGGGCTGATGAAGTACGACAAAAAAAAAAACTTATTGCATCACGATTTTGCTTTGGACTGGTTCAATTCTTTGTTCTTTTTCATCCTGAACGACATAGTTAAACAACATAAGATTTTTGCTTCCAAGAGTGATTTTCCACTGAGGATATGCTAGTACTTGCGTACGTAACATCATATAGTGATAAAGTGACACATTTTATGAAAGGTAGCCCAGATAATTAATCTTAGGAAAAAAGCACACATTTTTTTATGCATCATCAAAACAAAAACTAATCTACTGAATTCTGGTCAGTGTTCACAGGAACAAGTTGAATGGAAGGTATTTTTTTTCAGGTACAAGTTAGACTAGGCAATCTTTGACATTCTCTTCAAACCCCATGGTCTTCTATTCTATAATAGTTCCCACTTGACTAACCCTTTATAGTTGTAAAGATCTTTCACAGATACTATCTAATTTGGTCCCTAAAAGAGCTCAGTGAAGTATGTAGTGGAAGTATTACTATTCCCACTTTATAGATGGAGTGATTGAGTCTTAGAAAGGTTGAACAACTTTGCTTGAGTTCATTTAGCTAGTAAGTGGTAGAGTTGGGAATTCATTCAAGACTTTCCAGCTCTCACTTTCAACTGTGTTATTTATATCATGTAGCTTCTGAATTGCAATGGATCAAATTTACTTTTTTTTTATTATTCTGAGCTCATGCTGCATCTTCAAAGTTTTACTGCATCCCTTGTGTTGCAGTCTTTTGCGTTTTTCTCTTTTATTCTTGAGAAATAAAGGGAGTTGACATCTGTAGTGCAGGTTGTGGCTGGCCACACCTGAATGAAGGGAGGGAGGGAGTACAAGAACAAGTAACTATCTAATTATCCCTTCTTTTTCAAAGATGTGTGCTGAATATCTCAGTTGGGGGACACATATGGCTAAAGAGGAGGGTCGGAGTCATAAAATTACAGAATTTTGTAGTGGGAAAGGACTTCACAATGCATCTAATGAAACCAATATTTGACCCAGATTTTCCTCTATAGCATCTACTCTTTGCTTGAAAACCTCTAGTGATGGGCAGCTTATTATCTCCTGAGACAGGCCGTTCAATTTTGAGACACCTGTATTTTTAGGAAATGTTAACTAAAACTGAACCCCAGTTCTGCTCCTATATATCCTACTCATTGCTCCTATCTTATATGGCACTTACTCTCTGGTGCCAAGAAAAAATGTCTTCCAGATAACAGCCCTTTAAACGCCTGAAGACATGGCTTTCATGTCTTTGTGAGTGTTTTATTTCAATTGATCTTTATGTAACATGGTATCTAGTCTTCTCACTTTTATGTCCCTACTCATTGAATATCTCATAGCCCTGACCACTGTAGCTGACAACTGGAATTCTCATCACTAAGAAATCACCTTCATTTTTTTTCCATTAATAAGAATTTATCTTATCAATTTCTTCCTTCTACTTTGCTGTTGGGGAAAAAAAAAGAAACACAAAATCTTGGGAAAATAACGCAGTGAAGCAAAGGAAATCTCCACAATGACTATGTCCAAAAATGCATATCTCATTCTGTGTCTTGATTCCATCGCTTCTTGAAGAACTCAAATAGTTTCCCTAAGACCTCTTATCTTGCCCCTCAACTCTTTTCCTCACGCCACTAAGATAAAATTCTTATTTTATTATTCCTCCTTGTCCCCTATGGTAGTCAAGTACTATGCACATCAAATGTTAGAAACAGAATTTCCAAGGGTGAAAAGATGTACAACTTGCAATTTCTGATTTCTCGGCATGCCTGAAAATGGCTTTTCTTGTCATAGCCTTCCTGTGTTGTAACTGAGCACCTGTTAATACCATAGTACCTTTCTATGGCAAGCTGCAATTGGTTTGTCCTTGTTACTTTTCTGTATGTGCTCCAAAGCAACACCATATGGAGAGAAAGGTAATGTGTCAGATTCCACCAAGAATGGGATTTTCTGTTATTTGCTCTTTTAGGTTTGTCACCTTTGGATTTTTTCTTTTCTCAAGAAATATACCTGCTACTATAGAGTAATTGTCACAGCAATAACCTAAGAAACCCAATTCCTCTTGGCTGCTTTGCCTATATGCTTGATTTTCTCTTGATGGAGGGTTTAGAAACTTCACACAATTAGTTAAGGAATGCCAAAATATATCTATCTTATATGTATATATGCACATATATATATGTAAGTGTATATAGATATACACCTGCAGTGTTAGCAGTGAAAGGACTTTTATCCTCCTTTTCATATTTGTAAGACAATTGTTTTTTTTTTCTTCAAGTGGGCATTTTTCTCTCTCCACTTTTCTGGAGGAACTGTTCTGATCTCTGATCTTGCCATATGGACAGCTGAGGGATTCATTCCAAAGGCTGTGGTAGGTTATATGCTTGACTTTAGTATGAGGAGAAATTGAAATGGAAGATTCAGAAGTTCATGCTAACAAGTGAATTTCTATATTACAAACAAATAGTGAAATGTTCCATTTAAGGAAATTCTTTTCATTCATTCATTTCTTATAGGTATGATTACTTTTCATTTCTTCCCACACAAGCCATCTTTGGGAGAAACACAACACTCATCTTCTTTATGAAGTTGCCTGGTCGTACTATACCCTTGCTCTAAAAAAATCAGTGGTTTCTACAACTCTCCAGTAAATTAAATTTATTTCTATAAACATGTATTAAATGACTGCTGTGTACAAGCTAGGTACTATGTTTACAAAGACAGAAAATAAAAAGACAAGATGGCTTGGCACTCAGTTAAGGTATTTAGGCCCATTAGCCAATGGGTATTGTTGAGTCAGAAGGACTAATCAGATAGTCCATTATTCAACATTCATCTATTAAGCCTTTAAAATCTGTTATACAAAAGTGTTCTTTGCCTATTCAGAGCTCACATTCTAATGGGAAAGACATGGTGATAACTAAGTACAAACAGGACATATAAATAGTAGATGGAAGATAGTCCAAGAGAAGAAGGCAACCAATGACAGCCAGGACTGGGACAGACAGCCATTAACCATAAAAGCCTAAAATTCTTGGCAATAGTCTGAGTTTATCAACATATTAATTCTCTGCATTTCATGCTCAAGCAGATTCCCCTTCCTTTGAACTCTTTGTATGGTAACCATATTACCGAGTTGTTCCAAGCTCTTAGATCTCAGATCCAGTAGATACTCATGACTAAACAAGTCTGATTTGGGATACTTCATTTCTTCCTGACTCAGGCTTTAGCTTTCTTGTCTTGGGTAGGGACTAACAGTAATCCAACGTATATCTTTATAAACTTACTATTAATGTTCCCAATGGTTTTTCTGTTCCTCTTTGTCAACCTCATGCAGTGAAACAAAATGTTCAGCTTTTTAATTCAAGATGTTATAAACTCTCCAGCCCCAAGTTTGATCCTAATTATAACTTTAATAGTAAAATCATAGCTCTGGAATGGAAAGGAATACCAAAGGCCCTCTAGTCCTATTCTTTGATTTTAGAGATGAGAAAGGTGTGACTTGACGTGTTTAAGGCCATACAAGGAGGAAGCTGCAAATACAGAATTTGAACTCTGACCTTATTACTTTAAGTTCAGTAGTTCTTTCCACTGCAGCATGATTCAGGCCAAAGCAGTTAAATATTGAGGAAAAATATCACGAAAATAACTTATCCCTTGATCTTTTTTCTATTCAAATTCCAGAAAAAACTGCAGGAGAAGAATGATGTGATGATGATGATGATGATGATGATGATGATGATGATGATAACAGTAATTTACCTTCATATAGTGCTTCAAGTTTTACAAAGTGCTTTCCTCAATACAGTCTTGTAATCTAGATAATGCAAGTATTAACGTTCCCATTTTACATATGAGGACACTGAGATGAACAAATGTCTCGTTGAAGGCAAAAATTTCCCTTTTTTTTGGAGGGAGGAATGCAGGGCAATTTTGGTTAAGTGACTTGCCCAAGGTCACACAGCTAAGTGTGTCAAGTATCTGGGGCCATATTTGAACTCAGGTCCTCCTGAATCCAGGGCCAGTGCTCTACTCACTGTACCACCTAGCTGCCACTGAAGGCCAAAGTTTCTGATTTGGCACTAGAATTTGAAGATTTCTGACTTTGAGATCATTAAGCTCTATTTAGACTACATTAACCTGCCTCTAGGCCAGACATAAGCTTCCTTTTTCTCTTGTTCCAGGAAGAAGAAGCCACACCTAGCATAAATGGTCTATATTATTCACATTTGTGAGTAAAGCAGAACTATTTCCCAATATAGAATGGATATCAGTGAAGCTGGCTAAGTAGGTATTATCTAGCTTCCTCAGAGAATGTGAGAAAGAGAGCAGTTGAAAAAATTTCTGTGTTTATACATGAACAAAGGAAAAGAGAAATCTGAGCCCAGTAAAATCAAATAATAGTAACTGAAAGATTAGCTTTATGGCCAGTGAAATACATTAGTGTCACGCATGCCTATAAGAACAGAAAAGTCTAAAGTAGGAGTGGCATCTCTATCATCTTCCTGGGGCTTTATTCGCTGAAAGGCAATGCAAGTCACTTGGAAGAGCATTGAAATCTGATGTCTAAATTTGACATCCCAATAGATGTATTCAAACCAAAGCTTTCCTGCTTATTACCTATGTTAACCTTGAGCAAGTCACTTAGCCTCCCTGGGCCTCACTTTGCTCATTGGTGAAAAGGACAAGATGATGTATAATGTTCCATGCAGATCTATATCTCTGATCAGTGTTCAACAGACTTGCCTGTTGAAGAGTTATCTCAGATGTTACAGTAAACCCAATCAATAATAAAGATAATAAAACAAGTGTTTATAATCCTTTTCAGACACTTCAAAAATGGAGACTTGTGTAAACTGATTCACAATGAAGTGGGCAGAACCAGGGGAATAATATATACAAGATTATAAAAATGAAAAAAAATTTGAAGAATTAAAAACAACCATGATGACAGAGGATTTGTGTTGAAGAATGTTACCCACTTCCTGATAGAGAGGCAATAGATGTAATATGCAGATGGATGTGGAAAATGTATCAGTTTATTTTGCTCGGCTACTTATTAAAACAGCCTCCCCGCCTTTTATTTCATGGGAGCTGGTAGAAAGAAAGAGGGAAGGTAATTAAAATATGCATATAGCTTCTCCTTGTGGCAATAGACAAAACTAACTCAAAATGTGCTTGTTAATTGAAATAATGTTTTTAAAAAAGAAGAAGAAATGAAAAAAGAATAAAGGGAAGAGTTAAATTTAATTAAATATTTCCCAATTACATGTTAAATGTTTTAACAATTTTTTAAAAAATTTTGAGTTCCAAATTATCTCCCTTCTTCCTGCCCCTTTGAGGAAGCAAGCCCTTGGATATCAATTAGACATGTGAAGTCGTGGAAAACATACTTCCATATTAGTCATATTGCAAAAGAAAACACAGACAAAAATAAAACAAGAAAAATAAAGAAAATAAAAAAACAAATATGCTTAAACCTACGCTAAGAATTCATCAATTCTTTCTCAGTAGGTAGATAGAATTTTTCATCATGTATCCTTTGGAATTGTCTTGGATCATTTTCTTGATCAGAGTAGCTAAGTCTTTCATATTTTGATAATTTTGAGAATAGGCAACTAGGACTACATGTATTACTTTCCTAATAGAATTTAATCTCCCTGAAGGCAGGGACTATTATTATTTTTGAGTTCATATTCCAAAAGCATGCATAGTATCACCCACATAGCAGTTGATTAATAAATTTTTGTTGCTTAAAAATAGTATGGACTATTGAAAAAAGTAGAGAAATTAGTATGTGAGAAAGAGCCTCTGTGATGTGGTGGAATGAGCCCTGTATCTGAAGTCAGAGGAAATGCATTTAGATCTCTTTTCCTACTTCCTGTGTGATAATTGGACAAGATACTTCAGATCTTTAAGCCTTGATTGCTTCATCTGAAGAGTGAAAGAATTGGAGTAAATGGGCTTCAAGGTCTCTTTCAATTTAATATCTCAGCGATCGATAAATCAGTAAATATTATAATGACTATACAGGCCAGGCACTGTGGTAGGTATTGCGGATACACACACACACACCCCAGATGCTGGCCTCGAAGCATTTACATCCTTATGATTTAGAAGGAGTTCAGCTTTTGGCATGTCCATTTTGAGATATCAAGTAGAATATGCCCAGAAGGAAGTAAGAGATATGAAGATTAGGCAGAACTAGACTACAGATCTGGTTTTTGAGAACTTATGCACAGATGGGATAACAACTTTTGTTGGCATGAGCCTAGCTGGAGCAGACAAGAGTGAAGCCATAACATTAGAGAATGCCTATGCTTAGGAGTGGCGAGAAGAAAGGAATTAATTACATCAAGCATGCTGTAGTAAATTTCACGAGGCATCTTGGTATAGAAAAAGTCTCTTGTATTCTTTATACTAAGACATGGAAATCCATTAGGTATGGTGGATGGCCTTGTCCCCTAACACCAGTATTATAATGTAGTTTACTTATATTTGCAAAGTCACAATTTGGAACTGGCTCCCTAGATCATAACCAGAGCAACCTAATGCAAATTACCCATTTCTGAAAACTAGGACAAGCAGCCTGGAAAAGTGGAATCAGCAGCCACCTTCTCTGTTCCAATTGGTGGAAAGTCTAGAAGCCTGAC
>JAQQSZ010009399.1:0-12784 GCA_028646595.1 Phalanger gymnotis
TAAGGAGACAATTTTGCTTAACAACACAGTAGTAGAAAAGGATAAATTACAACATATGAAGAGGCACAAAAACAAAGTATGGTAGAGGGGAAGAAGGGAGGGAGAAGAGTAGTATATGAGCTTTACTCTCATCAGATTTGGTTCAAGAAGAGAATAACATACTCTGATGAGTATAGAAATTAAACGTATCCTACAGGCCAAAGGAGGGGAGAGGGAAAAGAAAAGGGGGGGTGGTCAGAAGGGAAGGAACAAGTAGCAAGGGGAAAAGGGTAAGATAATGGAGGGGAATTAAGAGGGAGGGCAAATTGAGGAAGGCAGTGGTCAAAAGCAAAACTCTTTTGAGGAGTGGAAGGGAGAAGGGAGAAATAAAAGCATAAATGTTGGGGGAGGGGAAACAGGATGGAGAAAAAGACACATCTTGTAATTATAACTGTGAATGTGAAAGGGATGAACTCTCCCATAAAACAGAGGTAGATAGCAGAATTAAAAAACATAATTCTACAATATGTTCTTTACAAGAAACACATTTGAAACAGGGGGATACACACAGGGTAATAGTAAAAGGCTGGAGTAGAATACATTATGCTTCAGCTAAAGTTAAAAAAAAAGCAGAAGTAACAATCCTAATCTCAGACAAAGCAAAAGCAAAGATGGATCTAATTAAAAGAGATAAGGAAGAACACTAAATCCTGCTAAAAGGCACCCTAAACAATGTAGCAATATCGTTATTTAACATATATGCACCAAGTGGTATAGCATACAGATTCTTAGAGGAGAAGGTAAGAGAATTACAGGAAGAAATAGACAGCAAAATGATACTAGTGGGGGACCTCAACGTCCCCCTCTTTGAACTTGATAAATCTAACCTCAGAATAAACAAGAAAAAAGTTAAGAAGATGAATAGAGTTTTAGAAAAGGCAGATGTGACAGACCTCTGGAGAATACTCAAAAATTGACCATGTACTAGGGCATAAAATCTTCACAATCCAGTGCAGAAAGGCAGAAATAGTCAATGCAACCTTCTCAGATCATGATGCAATAAAAAATATTTGTAATAAAGGACCATGGAAAGATAAACTAAAAATTAATTGGGAACTAAATACTCGAATTCTAAAGAATGAGTGCGCCAAAGAACAAATCAGAGAAACAGTTAATAACTTCATTCAAGAGAATGACAATAATGAGACAACATATCAAAACTTATGGGATGCAGCAAAAGCATTTCTTATGGGAAGTTTTATATCTCTAAATGCTTACATGAATAAAGTAGATAAAAAAGAGATCAATGAAATGGGCATGCAACTGGAAAAGCTAGAAAAAGAACAAACTGAAAATCCTCAATTAGATACCAAATTAGAAATACTGAAAATCAAAGGAGAGATTAATAAAATTGAAATCAAGAAAACTATTGAACTAGTAAATAAAACTAAGAGCTGGTTTTATGAAAAAACCAACAAAATTGATAAACCTTTGGTCAATTTGATTTAAAAAAGGAAGAAAACCAAATTACCAGTATCAAAAATGAAAAGGGTGAATTCACCTCCAATGAAGAGGAAATTAGAACAAGAATTAGGAATTATTTTGCCCAATTGTATGCCCATAAATTTGATAACCTTAGGAAAATGGATGAATATTTACAAACATACAAATTGCCCAGGTTAACAGAAGAGGAAAGAAATTACCTAAATAACCCCATCTCAGAAAAAGAAATTGAGCAAGGCATCAATGAACTCCCTAGGAAAAAATATCCAGGGCCAGATGGTTTTATCTGTGAATTCTATCAAACATTTGAAGAACAATCAATTCCTATACTTTATAGACTATTTGGGAAAATAGGTGAAGGAGTCCTACCAAATTCTTTTTATGACACAAATATGGTACTAATACCTAAATCAGGAAGAGTCAAAGCAGAGGAAGAAAATTATAGACCAATTTCCCTAATGAATATTGATGTGAAAATTTTAAATAAAATACTAGCAAAAAGATTGCAGCAACTTATCAGGAGAATAATACACTACAACCAGTAGTATTTATTCTAGGAATGCAAGGCTGGTTCAATATTAGCAAAACTATCAGCATAATTGATCATATCAAAAACAAAACTAGCAGAAACCATATGATTGTCGCAATAGACACAGAAAAAGCTTTCGACAAAATACAATGCCCATTCCTATTAAAAACACTAGAAAGCATAGGAATAAATGGAATCTTCCTTAAAATTATAAGCAGCATCTACCTAAAACCATCGGCAAGCATTATATGTAATGGGGATAAGCTAGATCCATTCCCAATAAGATCAGGGGAGAAACAAGGATGTCCATTATTACCCCTACTATTCAATTTGGTACTAGAAATATTAGCTCTAACAATAAGAAAAGAAAAATAAATTAAAGGTATTAGAATAGGCAAAGAAGAAACTAAGTTAGTACTCTTTGCAGATGATATGATGATTTACTTACAGAATCCTACAGAATCAAGTAAAAAACTACTTCAAATAATGAAAAACTAGCAAAGTTGCAGGATATAAAATAAACCCACATAAATCCTCAGCATCCCTATACATTACTAACAAAGCCCAACAGCAAAGAAATAGAAAGAGAAATTCCATTTAAACTTACTACAGACACTAAAATATTTAGGAGTCTACCTTCCAAGACAAACCCAGGGCCTATATGAACAAAATTTTGAAACACTTCTCACACAAAGTCAGATCTAAATAAATGTAATAACATCAGTTACTCGTGGTTAGGCCAAGCTAATATAATAAAAATGACAATTTTACCTAAATCAATTTACTTATTCAGTGACATACCAATCTAACTACCAAAAAATTATTCCATAGAGCTGGATAAAATAATAACAAAACCCATCTGGAAGAACAAAAAGTCCAGAATATCAAGGGAAGTAATGGAAAGAAATGTTAGGGAAGGTGGCCTAGCCATACCAGATATCTAACTGTACTATAAAGGAGCAGTCATCAAAACTATTTGGTACTGGCTAAGAAACAGAGTGGTAGATCAGTGGAATAGGTTAGGTATACAAGATGCAGTAGTCAACAACTATAGCAATCTTCTCTTTGATAAACACAAAGAATCCAGCTTCTGGGCTAAGAATTCACTATTACCCAAAAACTGCTGGGAAAATTGGAAAATGGTAGGGCAGAAATTGGACACAGACCAATATCTTACACCATATACCGAAATAAAGTCAAAATGGATTCATGATTTAGAAATAAAGGCTGATACTATAAGCAATTTGGGAAAGCAGGCAATAGTTTACCTGTCAGATTTACGGGAAAGGGAAGAATTCATGACCCAACAAGAAATAGAGAGCATTACAAGATGCAAAATGGATAATTTTGATTATGCTAAATTGAAAAGTTTTTGTATAAACAAAGCCAATGCAACAAAGATTAGAAGGGAAGCAGAAAATTGGGAGAAAATCTTTACAACAGTGTCTCTGATAAAGGTATCCTTTCTAAAATATACAGAGAACTGAGCCAAATTTATAGGAATAAAAGCCATTCCCCAATTGAGAAATGGTCAAAGGATACGAACAGGCAGTTTTCAGAGGAAGAAATTAAAGATATCTATAGGCATATGAAAAAATGCTCAAAATCACTATTGATTAAAGAAATGCAAATGAAAACGACTCTTAGATACCACATCTCTCCTGTCAGATTGGAGAGGATGTGGGAAAATTGGAACATTAATACACTGTTGGTGGAGTTGTGAACAGATCCAGCCATTTTGGAGAACAATTTTGAACAACGGCCAAAGGGCTACAAAAACATTCATACCCTTTGACCCAGCAATACCACTCCTAGGGCTATATCCCAAAGAGATCACACAAATGGGAAAGGGATCTGTATGTACAAAAATATTTATGGCAGCTCTTTGTTGGTAGCTAAGAATTGGAAATCAAGGGGATCAAGCCCATCAATTGGGGCATGGCTGAACAAGTTGTGGTATATGAATGTAATGGAATACTACTGTGCTATAAGAAATGAGGAAGTACAGACTTCATAATAACCTGGAAAGACCCACATGATATGATGCTGAGCGAGAGAAGCAGAACCAGGAGAACATTGTACACAACCACAGACATATTGATTCTGTGATGACTAACTTTGATAGACTTGGCTCTCCTCAGCAATACAAGGCTCAAGGACAGCTGCAAAGGACTCATGATGGAAAAAAAAAACTACCTACATCCAGAGAAAGCACTGTGAAATCTGAATGCAGTTTGAGGCAAACTATTTGCTCTCTTTTTTTCTCTTCTTTTTTGGTTTTGTTTCTTCTCTCTCATGATTCGTTCCATTGGTCATAATTCTTTGCAACTTGACTATTGTGTAAATAAGTTTAGTGCAAAAGTATACATAGAATCTATGTCAGACTGCATGTCATCTTGTGGGTGGAGAAGGCAGGGGAGGGAAGGGAAGAAAATCTGAAACTCAAGAACATGTAGAACTAAGTGTTGTAAACTAAAAATAAAAAATCTAATTAAAAAAGACAAAAAAATAAAAACAGCTGCATGAAACCCCTGAGCCTGGGACAGAGCCCTCTTCACTCTGGAGGCAGAATTCTACCTTGACAAAAAGCTCAAAATTCAAGTAATTTGCTGGGAACATGAGGAAACAGCATTAAAAAACTCAGACTACAGAATCTTACTTTGGTGACAAAGAAGATCAAAACATACAACCAGAAGAAGACGATAAAGTCAAAGCTCCTAAATCAAAAGCCTCCAAGAAAAATATGAATTGGCTGCAGACCATGGAAAAGCTCAAAAAGGATTTTGAAAATCAAGTAAGAGAACTAGAGGAAAAATTGGGAAAAGAAATGAGAGTGATGCAAGAAAATCTTGAAAAACAAGACCACAAAACACCAAAGAAAATAACACCTTAAAAAATGGACTGTTCACCAGAAATGGGAAATGGAGAAGAGAAGGTGGGGCTTTAAATGCCATTTTTTATTTTCCATT
Source organism: Phalanger gymnotis (assembly GCA_028646595.1). NCBI lineage: Eukaryota > Metazoa > Chordata > Mammalia > Diprotodontia > Phalangeridae > Phalanger > Phalanger gymnotis. The sequence goes on from JAQQSZ010009399.1 coordinate 4,981, forward strand.
GGAGGAGAACAGGAAGCAGGTGAAAGGGAATGAGCGAACCTACTCTCATGGGATTTGGCTTACGGAAGAAATAACATACACACTCAATCTTACCCTACAGGAAAGTAGGTGGGACGGGAATAAGAGAAGGGGATTGATAGAAGGGAGGGGAGATTGGGGGAGGGGGTAGTCAGAACCAGACACTTTTGAAAAGGAACAGGAATAAATGGGGTGGGGCAGGATAGGATGGAGGAAAATATAGTTAGTCCTTCACAATTTGACTATTATGGAAGTGTTTTTTTTGTAACTACATATGCATAACTGCTTGCCTTCTCAATGAGGGTAGGTGAGGAGGGAAGAATGGAGAGAATTTGGAGCTCAAAGTATTAAAAACAAATGTTAAATAATTGCTTTTACATGCAACTGGAAAATAAGGCATACAGGCAACAGGAGGTAGAAATCTATGTTGCCCTACAAGAAGGTAAGGGGAAAGGGGATAACAGGGGGTGAGGTAGGGTGACAGAAAGGAGGGAAGACTGGGGGAAGGGGTAATCAGAATGCATGCCATCTTGGGGTGGGGGGGAGGGGAGAGATGGGGAGAAAATTTGGAACTCAAAATCTTGTGGAAATGAATGATGAAAACTAAAAATAAATAAATAAATTTTAAAAAAAGAAAAAAAAATAAGGACCTGATAAAAATAAGGGAAGCTAACAAATCAGAGCAAGTGTAATCTACTCACAAAGAAAAATCTCTTCTATGTAGAAAAAGAATTTGCAATATTAACTAGTATGCCAAATCTTCATTTATTTTTTCATTCTGCTTTAAAGATAACAGGTCCTCATTTCCTCAAGTAACTGTGGTTTTGTAATTTTCACCATTCCAGGGGAAATGAACTGTCATTGTGATAGCTAAGGTCTACTTTTTTTTAGAGTGAAACTAAGAAGACTTTGAAAATGTGGCTAGAACCTCTTTCCGTCCCACGTGTTGACCAGAAATGGGAAGTGGGGAAGGAGAAGGTGGAGCTTTAAATGAAATTTTCTATTTTGCTAGTAGTAGAATAAGGGATGAAAAAAAGTGTTAGAATGGGAATAGCTTAGGAGAATTAATCAGGAGGGCAGGTATTCAGGAAAAAGCAGGGAAAATTCCATTTCTTCATGGTCTTTATCTAGTACATCCTGTTCCACTGCTTTGGGAATACTAATGATGGATCCTACAGAGCATACATTCTAAATTCCTTAATCTTTTCAATTTTCTAAGATATATGTTTCTACAGGTTTTTATGACATTAAATGAATCAATAGTTTGAGTGTGTCTTGTAGCCTGTTACAACTGAACTCAAAACATTTTTGGTGAAACATTTAATTTCCAGAAAAGAATAGACATGGAAATCTAAATGTAAATGTGAATTTAAAAATACCTATTATATAAAATATTGGAATGATGGTTATGTAGTGTCCAAGGAATTGCAGTACCATTGAGATGAAAGCTTAGAGAGGATAGGACAGAAATTTTCAGAGTTCTGGTCCACAGACTGAGGGCTAGATCATGCTTGAAAGGACAATATTCTTTTCTCTCCTTAAGGGCAAAGGTAGATGATATCTCATAAGAGAGAGGTGAACTATCTCATAGACTGAAATCAGTCTGGGAGAAGTAAATAGTAAGAAGTAAAATAGTAAAGGTAAAGAGAAAGAAATGATGGGAGACCAGTATGTTACTACTGTTACTACTGCCACTGCCTCAGTCAGGGGTGAGACACTGAGGCTAAGTGGAGAATATAGCTGAACCATCCTGGGACAACCAGGACTAATAGATAAAGGTAGCATCAACCTGAATTCAAGAGAAAACAAACATAACAAAATTGAGGTCTTAATCAAGGAAATTGAATTGCATCTTAAGGTGCCACACAGTAAGTACTAGAGTACCCCCAGAAGGGTGCTGGGAATAGCATTCATATAGGGTAATAAGGTAGAGGGAATAACCAAACTGCAAGTGGGAGAGGTTTATGCAGAGGGAATGGCCAGGCTGCAGGTGGGAGGATTAGGGATGTCACAGAGTTTCAAAAATAAGTTGTCTTGAATAACAAGCAAATGTCCTTAGAGAATCTTAGGAATCTCTGGAGGGGAGAGTTTGGCACATTTACAAAACTTGTCCCAGGCTGGGAGTGATATTGTCTGGTCAGTCTCAGGCAATTCGTAGGTTTGGTAATAGGGACAATGTCAGATTTAGTCAACTGAGTTTGACAGTGGTGACTATAACTGACAAGAATGAAACTGATGAAACTCCAACCTCCCATCTCTTACTTGGTTGGCTTCTCATACTGAGCTTCAATTCTTTAAAAGGTTGTTAATATGTGTTACGTGTTCTCTTGCGTGTGTGTGTGTGTGTGTGCGTGTGTGTGTGTGTGTGTGTTAAGGACCATGATTAAAAGCAGTTGAATGGGATCTATTTTCATCTAATCACATGCACAGTCTATAACAGCCAGGATTTTCTGCAGTTTGGGGCCTGACTGAAAAGAGATTTTGATTCACTCCATTATATCTTCTCAAAAAGATCAAATAAATTTCTACTTCTCTTTAACTTTCTCTGTCTCTTCTCTTCTCTTCTCTTCTCTTCTCTTCTCTTCTCTTCTCTTCTCTTCTCTTCTCTTCTCTTCTCTTCTCTTCTCTTCTCTTCTCTTTCTCTCCATCTTGTCCTTCCTCCCTCTCTCTCTCCCTTCCTTCACCCCCTTCTGTTCCTCTTCCCCTAGCTTTGTCTTTGTCACTCATACAATCATACACAGACAAAGAAGATGTGTGAATTGCATGACGTAGATCACTCTGATGGTTAGGCTAGTTTTGAAATAAGTTAGGAAGAACTTTCTTAGCTACTAACAATCACTTCTTTGTGGGGGATTGGGTTAGTATAAAGGGACTACTAGGCAGGAAAAATAAAATAAAATAGAGTCAACCATATTTTCAATGGGCTTAGTGGTTTTCCATGAGAATTTTAAGTGCTGCTATGCTTAATTTGAAGTGATGGGCTCCATGGACTCCATAAAGTTGGGAAGAAGATTATTTTTTCAGAGATGTTCATGATGGTTGAAACATTTATTAGCTCCAGTAGTTATTTTTGGCTTGGGTGACTTAAGGTTAAAATCTAAAATTCCAGGTGGTAGTTGATGTGAGTCCATTTCATTAATCAAACACAGATGAAGGCTTGAAATGGTTAGGATAAAAACACATTAAATTGTGATTTTATAAGTAAACTAAAGTCAAGGGGGAGCTGAGCTTTAGGAATCCAAACTGATTTCATTTTAGGTCATCAGGGAGAAATACAATCACATCCCATTTCTCTTGGCTGAAAACTTTGGAACCTCTACCACTCACCTTATGGGTATCATTGACTGACCAAAGCCACCAAGGCCAATTGTTCACCAATTCTCTTTAAATGTATTTTCACTAAAATAATCTTTTCTAAAACAAGTACCATGTTTTAAGTTTGCTTTCAACTAGGAGTTTTAAAAATGGGAATAGTTAATATAGACAAAGCTTTGGCTTTGGTTTTATCATGTTTTTAAAGACTTAAAGACTTTAGAGACTTGTTACACCACATACATTTCCTTATATATGTATGTATGTATGGGTGTGTGTGTACCAGTTTGTTTCCTTTTAACAACTTTGGTTTCCCCATGAAGAGGAGGGGAGTGTGTTTCATCAAGGACACTTGAGGACTAAGATCACTCATTATATTTAATTTGGTTTGACTGCTTTTAAGTGTTGTTTTTTTTTATCCTTGTCAGGAAGCCCATTTTCAGAAGCCTTTCCTCATTGGTGGAAATTGATTAATCAATATTCTGTGCCTGGGTTGGTGAAAGTTGGAAAGAAGGGGGATTCTGGACTTGAGGGGGGTAGGGGGAAGACAGAAAAACATTTCCAGGCTCTCTTCAGGCTCCTGAAGGGAGAGAAGGACTCTGGAAGAAGCAGTCAGGTTGATGTTCCTATCCTCAGCTCATTACACTAGAGATTTCAGGGAATTTAGCCTAAGGTGAGACATGGAACTCACTCTCTTCATTGAGCTAAGATATTTTGCTGCCGATGAGTGAGCTCATTCACTCTGTGGATTGCCTTGTATATATTTCTTATCTCTATGCTTTCTCTTGAATGAATAGGTTTATTTGGTATTTATCATGTATGTTCATTGTGGAACTGGCATTTGGTGAGAAGGGAATCAAGCCTTGGATACATAGATTGAAGTATTCCTTCCCCATTAAGAGACTGAGATGAAGAGCTCAATTTTAACCTAAAAATTATTTCCCCTAGATTGACAATATTTGGTGGGTGGTGTGCATAAATATAATTCTATCCCAGTATTCTTTCTCTGTGGAGAGCAGATCTGTCAGCCTCTGGCCTTGATTTCTTGTTCCCCTCTTGTCAGGAATCAAGGTTTCCCTTGGAGCCTGGTGGGGAGAGTTGATTCTTAAGGTATCTATTCCTTCCTTCCTGTGAGATACCTCTAGATTGATTTATGTGGACTCAAATAATCTATATGGCAAAAGCATACATATCCCCTTACATTTCCATTTGCATTATTACAATCCTTATGCATAACCTGAGCCAACCCAATCCAACAAGCATTTATAAGGCATGGACAATGACCATGTGCTAGTTACTTGGTATACAAAGAAAATAATGAAAAATAGTTTCTGCCAGTTCTAGGAACATGTTTTTTTGTGATGTAGCTAGTTGTGTAGGAAATGGCACATGAGCTCTGAGCTTTGATAGCCTAAAAGGCAGAAAGGAGGGAGTTCATTTCAAGTAGTGACAGAGCAGTGAAATGAAAGGAAATGCTGAGTTTGTTTGGCTTGTACATTCACTGACAAAGGGAAATATCTTTCCCTTGGTTCTGTTGACTTCATGCCACATCAGTTTATACTGCCTTCCCATTTTTCTCCGAGTCCCTTATATTTGTTTTGTGTTTGTTTGGTTAGTGGCATGATAGTATTTCATTACACGTGCATATCACAATTTGTTCAATTATTCCCTAATTAACATACATCCACTTTGTTTCTTTGTTGTTGTTTGTTTTGTATATTCTTTGGTTATTTTACCACTCACCAATAATGAGGTTGGAAAAGAGGTTAAACTAAAATTAATTAATTTTACATCTTATGAATTCTTTTAAGGATAAGACACCAATCATTTGCATAATGTGAGAGATAATTTGTGTTTTTCATTTGTCCACATCATGCCTTCCTTGTATTACTGGGAAGAACTGGGAAGACTCCATGTGTGGGGGATATTTCTAAAGTACACTAAAACAATTTCTGAAATCCCCCATTTGGGACCATATGATCAGGCAAGTGACCACTTCCAATAAATAAACATTTTCAATATTATAATGCATTTATTGAGGCATCTAGGTGGCACAATGGATAGAGTGCTGTGCCTGGAGTCAGGAAGACCTGAGTTCAAATCCAGCCTTAGATACCCACTAGTTGTGTCACCCTAGGCAAGTCACTTAACTTCTGCCTTAACTCACTGGAGAATGAAATGGCAAACTGCTCCAGAATCTTTGCCAAACAAACAAACAAACCCAACAACCCAAACAGCATTACAAAGAGTCAGACATGACTGAACAACATCTCTTTTTTTCTGTGTCTATCCCCATTGTGGAAGGGACAGGATACTTGAATTCAGTAAAGATAAAAGACAGGAGAATGTTTAAAAATTGAGCAAATGAAAAAGTCAAAAGAGAATTATGGAGTTCACGCCTTTTTTAATGAAGAAGACATTTGTCAAAATTTCTTAATTTATAGCCAAGAACATAGTAAAAACACAATAGATTAGACACTGACCAAGCTATCTGTAACTGTAAGGGTACAAATGACTTTTTAATAGCATACATTTTTAATTTTAGAATTTATTTAGACATTTGGAACATTTTTCTTTACCACTTACCTTCTGGTAATTTATCCTATTTATTTTTGCTTTAGAAAATCAATTTGTATGACTAACTATTTCTTTCTTTCCTTCCCCAAGGCAGGAGTGTGTGTGTGTGTGGGGGGGAACTTTCTCTTTTAACCTTTCAACAAGCACTCTCTAACTAAAATGTACCAAGTGCCATACTGGCCATAGTGGATTGATAGGACAAAGAACTGGCAAGCTACAGTGGAAATTGCAATAACTCTGAAGTCAGAGGAATTGAGTTAAAATCCTATTTCTGGTAATTACTTATGTAACACTGGACAAGTCACATAACCTCTTGTGACTTAAGAAAATTATTTGTAAAATGATAGGGTTATATTAGATAGCTCCTGAGTTCTGACTAAATTGGACAGAAAAATGAAAGTGCAAGGAAAGGACATAGAGGAAATTCTCTGGCACAGACACTGTTTCTTTGGCCAATAGTTTCATAATTTCACTAAAATTCCCTTAAAACTCTTGGGTGAAGGCCAGCCATCACTGGTGATTTATTTACATCAAGTTAATCAATATACACCAAGCAACATCCTGTGAAATTAGACACATTTAAACTAACAGGTGATACATACTTTTTTCTAAATCTATAGGAATATGTAATCATTAGATCAATAAATGACTGGCTTGTCTGATTCAGTAGCTATCACTTGGCACTACATGACTAAGGAGTTGATGAACTATACCAGTTCTAGACAATTTGGGTTCATTACTTTGTGATTGCCCGTCTTTTCGGTAAAGGAATTAGGCTCCCCATTGCTTCACTCCCCTTTGCACTTTGGATTCCTGAGAAAAACTGCTTCTTATATGGTTGCTAATTAATAAATAGAGCCAGCTAGATGTTTAAGTGGATACAACACTGGGCTGGAGTCAAGAAGACCTGAGTTAAAATCCAGCTTCAGACCCTTACTAGCTGTGTGACCCTGGGCAAGTCACTTAATCTATGTTTGCTTTAATCTCCTGGAAAAGGAAATGACAAACTACTCCAATACCTTTGCCAGTAAAACACCATGGACAATACAGTTCATGGACATGACTGAATGATGGAACCAAAACAACAATTTAAAAATGGCTATGGGTTTGAAGTCTAGGGTTTTTGCCTGAAAAGAGGAAAATAAAAAATTACCTATTGTACGGAAAGAAATCAAATATGGAACAGGAAATTTATGCTCATCAGAAAATGGAATGCCAAGCAATAAAACATCAGAATTACTAGAAAAGAATCCAGTAACTTATCACTCCTCTATACAAATGAGTTCTTTGCACGGCTAATTTCACCTCTATGGAGTGCCATCTGATCAAACACTCAACCGGATCTTTTTCTTTGCTGCCAGTCTACTCCTGTACCTCCAACTGCTCTGGTAATGACCTCAGCTTCTCTTCTGCAGTTGTAGGCCTTCCCAGACAGTTCTATTTTAGGAAGTCTGTGCTGAAAGAAAGGAATGCAGGAGAAAGGAAGAAGCAGGCAGGGACCTCGATACAAATCTATCTTTTTGAGTTTTCATTTCACTTGGGGAATCATGTCCCCTTTCCTCAATGATGCTAGGATGAAGACGGGTCTCTTTCACCACTGGTTGAAATCACTCCCGGCTGCCTGGAGTGCTAAAGTAAAGATGGCTGACACTAGAAGCTGCCTCTTTGTGCCAGTAAGGCAAAATGGGCTTAGTTTAACGGGTGCCCTTGAGGAGTTTGGCTTTTGTTTATTTTGTTTACTTTGAGTGAAAGGCATTTCAGGAGTTTTGGCTTTTGTTTACCTTGAAAGTACTTTCAGCTGTTAAGTGCTAAGCCCCAGGTCCAAAGCCCTATTAGGTGTGAAACCTGCGTGGGAATGACTTAAGAGGGGCCAACTCGGGAACCAACGTTCTCTGGT
>JAQQSZ010009400.1:0-12784 GCA_028646595.1 Phalanger gymnotis
GTAGAAAATAACTACGTAAAAATCAGAATTGGTGAAGTGTAACCTATGTGCCAGTAAGGCAAAATGGGCTTAGTTTAACGGGTGTGCTTAAGGAGTTTGGCTTTTGTTTATGGTGAAAGTACTTTCACCTGTTAAACGCTAAGCCCCAGGCCCAAAGCCCTATCAGGTGTGAAACCCCTCTGGGCGTAGATTAAAGACTTAAAAGGGACCAATTAGGGAAGCAATGGGTCTCTGGACTCTGGTCTCTAGTCGTTGACTTGAGAACGCCAGAGGCTTGGCTGCGAGGAGAGGGACAAAACTATAGCCGGAAAAAAATCCAAAGCAGAGCCGACCCCTGTGTGGACCCAGGAGTTCAAGTGGTGAATATGATTTACGCCATCTTATTTTTTTGTGGCCTCCTGGCTACTCTTGTGAGGCGGGCCTACTGGGCCTGGAGGCTTGTGTTCACAATACTGGAATGGAGAGGTTGGTTCGCTAATTTGTTGCTCTGGGCCCTGAATAAATTTTTTGATGCCTTCTGCTTGGAGAATTCTGTATACCCAACGATTTCGAACCACTCTGATATTTATGTGATCTTTTTTGAGATCATAAATTCGGCCTTCCTGCTACATGCCCTAATGAGTATATAAGACATCAAGACATAATAAACAAAGTCAAAAGCTTGAGAAAATAGAAGAAAATGTGAAATATATCAAAGGAAAAAAAATGACGTGGAAAAATTGAGGAAAGATTACTTAAGAATTAGTAGACTACCTGAAAGTGGAGATAAAGACAACAGTTTAGATATCATATTTCATGAAATAATAAAGAAAAACTGCCCAGATACATTAGAGCCAGAGGGCAGAATTTATACCTCTAGAAAGAAATCACACAGTGAAAACTCCCTGGAGTATTGTAGCCCTAATTCAGAGATCCCAAGTAAGGGGCTGGAATGCTTCAAGCAGCAATAAATTATTCAAATAGCATGGAACTACAGTCACGATTGCACAAAATTTAGCAGTTACCAATATAAAGGAGCAGAGGGTTTCAAAAATGAAATTCAGAAGGCAAAGGAGCTATAATTGCAGGTAAGAATAATCTAGCTGATTTAGAGCATTTTTTTATATGCCTATAGATATTTTTAATTTCTTCCTCTGGAAACTGCCTGTTCATTTCCTTTGACCATTTCTCAATTGGAGAATGACTTGTATTCCTATAAATTTGTCTCAGTTCCCTGTATATTTTAGATATGAGGCCTTTATCAGAGACACTAGTTGTAAAGATTTTCTCCCAATTTTCTGCCTTCCACCTAATTTTTGTTGCATCGGCTTTGTTTATACAAGAACTTTTCAATTTAACATAATCAAAATTATCCATTTTGCATTTTGTAACGCTCTATACCTCTTGTTGGGTTATGAATTCTTCCCTTTTCCATAAAACTGACAGGTAAACTTTTCCTTGCTCTCCTAAATTGCTTTTAGCATCAGCATTTATTCCTAAATCATGAACCAATTTTGACTTTATTTTGGTATACGGTGTGAAATATTGGTCTATGCCCAGTTTCTGCCGTACTGTTTTCTAATTTTCCCAGCAGTTTTTGTGAAATAGTGAGTTTTTAGGCCAGAAGCTGGATTCTTTGGGTTTATCAAAGATTAGATTGCTATTGTCATTGACTACTGCAACTTGTGTACCTAATTGATTCCACTGATTCACCACTCTGTTTCTTAGCCAGTACCAAATAGTTTTGATGACTGCTGCTTTATAGTATAGTTTAATATCTCGTATGGCTAGTCCTCCTTCACTAGCATTTCTTTTCATTAATTCCCTTAATATCCTAGAACTTTTGTTCTTCCAGATGAATTTTGTGATTATTTTTTCCATCACTGTAAAATAATGTTGGTAGTTCAATTGGTATAGCACTGAATAAGTAAATTAATTTAGGTAAAATTGTCATTTTTATAATACTTGCTGTGCCTAACCACGAGCAACTGATGATTTTCCTTTTGTTTAGATCTAACCTTATTTTTGTGAAAAGTGTTTCATAATTGTGTTCATATAGGCCCTGGGTTTGTCTTGGCCAGTAGACTCTGAAACATTTTCTAGTGTCTACAGTAAATTTAAATGGAATTTCTCTATCTCTTGACGTAGGGCTTTGTTTGTAGTATATAGGAATGCCGAGGATTTATGTGGGTTTATTTTATAACCTCTTCTGTTAACCTTGGCAATTAATAATTTTGTAAATATTCATTCATTTCCCTAAGGTTGTCAAATTTATGGGCATACAATTGGGAAAAATAATGCCTAGTAATTGTTTTAATTTCATCTTCATAGGAGGTGAATTCACCCTTTTCATTTTTGATTCTGGTAATTTGGTTTTCTTCTTTCTTTTTTTTAATCAAATTGACCAAAGGTTTATCAATTTTATTGATTTTTTTCATAAAGCCAGTTCTTAGTTTTATTTATTAGTTCAATAGTTTTCTTGATTTTAGTTTTATTAATCTCTCCTCTATTTCTAAACTGGTATTTAATTGAGGATTTTAATTTGTTCTAAATCACTGTTGATCAGAGAAATGCAAATCACAACAACTCTTATGTACCACATCTCTCCTGTCAGATTGGCTAACATGACAAAACAGGAAAATGATAAATGCTGGAGAGGATGTGGGAAAATTGGAACATTGTTACATTGTTGGTGGAGTTGTGAATAGATCCTGCCATTCTGGAGAGCAATTTGGAACTATGCCCAAAGGGCTATAAAAATGTGCATACCCTTTGTCCCAGCAAGGGTATGTAGGGCTTCTAGGGCTGTATCCCAAAGAGATCACACAAGTGGGAAAGGGACCCATATGCACATGGAAATATTTATAGCAGCTCTTTTTGTGGTATCAAAGAATTGGAAAGCAAGGGATGCCCATCAGTTGGGGAATGGCTAAACAAGTTGTGGCATATGTATATAATGGAATATTATTATGCTATAAGAAATGGGGAAGATACAGACTTCATAATAACCTGGAAAGAACTACATGATGTGATGCTGAGTGAGAGGAGCAGAACCAGGAGAACATTGTGCACAACCACAGACATATTGATTCTGTGATGACTAACTTTGATAGACTTGGCTCTTCTTGGCAATACAAGGTTGAAAGACAGCCCCAAAGGCCCCATGATGGAAAGAGCTATCTACATCCAGATAAAGAACTATGAAGTATGAATGGGGATTCAGGGAATCTCTCTGCTCTTTCTTTTTCTTTCTATATTTTTTCTTCTTTCTTATGATTCACTCTATCATGGTTCTTCTTTACGACTTGACTATTGTATAAATATGTTAAATGTGAAGGTATATGTAGAACATATATTGGATTCTATGCCATCTTTGTGGAAGAGGGGAAGGGTGGGAGGGGAAAAAATCTGGAACTCAAGAACCTGTGGAACTCATTGTTGTAACCTGAAAATTAAAAAAAAATAATAATATTAAAAGAAAAGAAATTTAGTGACAAAAAATAATAATCCCACTAGTAAAACAGTATAATCCTAGATGGGGAAATATGAATACTTAATGAAATAAACAACTTCCATGAATTTCTAATGAAAGGAATAGAGCAGAATAGAAAGTTTGATGTTCAAACAAACTTCAGGAGAAGCCTAAAAAGGTAAACATGAGTGAGAAATCATAAGGGATTTAATACAAAGAATTGAGTATAGAAATCCATCTAACCTAAGTCAGAAGTAGGAGGTGAAGGTAGGAGAGGAAGGAGCAAAGAGAAAGGAATGGGATTGATAGCAGGGAAATTAGATTAATTGAGTCAGTGGTCAGAAGCAAAACAGACTTAAGGAGGGAACGGTGAAAAAGACAAGAATAGAAAACAATAAGATGGAGAAAAATCCAGTTATAATTTATAATTGTGTTGCAAATAGGATGAACTCATCCATAAAAAGAAAAGGAGAGCAGAGTGGATTAGAAACCAGATTCCAAGAAATATATTGTTTAAAATAACAATCCTCATCTCAGACAAAGCACAAGAAAAAATAGACTTAATTAAAGGAGATATATAGGGCAACTACATTGTGCTGAAAGATACCATAGACATAATATCAATACTAAATATATTCTATGCACAAAATAGCATAGCATCCAATTTTTTAAATGAAAAGATAAATGAATTACAGGAAGAAATAGACAATAAAAGGACACTAGTGTGTGATGCCAATTTATCTCTCTTACACCTATATAAATCTAACCATAAAATAAACAAGAGAGAAGTTAAGGAAATGAATAGAATTTTAGAAAAAAATAGACATGGTAGATCATTTTAGAATAATGAATTGTAATAGATTTGAATATATCTTTTCCTCAGTCTATATGGAACTTTCAGAAACATCGACAATTTTTAGGGCATTTAAACTCATACATGCAGAAAAACAGAAATATTAAATGCATCCTTTTAAGACCATAATCCAATAAAATCCCATTCAATAAAGGGGCTTATAAACAGATTAAAATTAATTGGAAACAAAATAATTTAATTTGAAAGAAAATGTGTGCCAAAGAAAAGTTATAGAAACAATCAATAATTTCATTAAACATAATGATAAAAGCAAGACAACATACCAAAATGTTAAGATGCAGCCAAAACAGTACTAAGGGGAAAATCTATATCTCTAAATGTATACATACTTCAATAAAAGAGAGAAAAAGCAGGTTAATGAATAGGGCATGCAGCTAATTAAACTAGAAAAAATAATAAATTAAAAATCCCCAAGCACTGAAACGAGAATCCCAATAACTAAAGAGATATTAAGAAAATTGAAAGTAAACAAAATAATGAACAAATAAAACCAGAAGATTGTGTGTATTTGTGTGTGTGTGTGTTTGTGTGTGTGTGAGTGTGTGTGAAATATGTGCTTAATGAGAAAGGAAGAACAAGATTAAGTTAACTCTTATTTCTCTCCTCCCCTAGAGTCTTCAGGGAAAGAGATTTTATTTTCTTTTTCCTAATCCCCTACCTCCCAAAAGGAATCATATCTCTATACTGCAAATATCTGATGTATAATACAAATAATTTCAAGCCCAATATGTCTCTTTGAAGATAGTGCCATGATGACCATTGAGATGTATCTCTAGACTCCTTGAGAGATGGAGTGGAACATACCAGATCTATTACTATACACATACAACACACAGATCATCAGGTGTTAGGATATACCACGTGGAACATATGTTACATTTAGAAAATATTGCTGATATTTCCCAATTTTAACTTATTTTTTGTTTTACCACAAATTTCCTCTTTAAATTCCTTATGAAGATTTGATTTAAGAGAGTCTCCCTCTCTTTCTGAATATGTGTGTGTGTGTGTGTGTGTGTGTGTGTGTGTGTGTGTGTGTGAACTTTCCTCCTCCATTTTTTTCCTCATCATTTTGTTTGGCAATATTGCTTAACACGTTCTACCATTCTTCTCTGTAAGATTTTTAAAACAATTTTATATTTTAAGTCAGGTTGTAGACAGATGCTTCCAAAAATTCACATTCTAATGCTTCAAGATGGCATGGTGGTGAACCTAAGATCTCAAAAGCATTGCTAGTGTAGTGTAAACTCTGAGACATTCTATCGTGCTAGAACTATTTTGTATACATTCCCAGAAAAAGAATAGTATTTCTTCAGCTAGGTACACAGTGGATAGAGTGCTGGGTCTGGAGTAAAAACAAAAACAAAACAACTAAATCAGTACACTTACTTGCTGTGGGATGCTGGATAAATCATTTCATTTCTGTGTGCCTCAGTTTCTTCAACTGTAAAATGAGAAGGATAATAACACTTATCTCTCAGGATTGTTGAAGGCTCAATTGATAGGTTACAAAGTACTCATAAAGCCTGGCATATGCCAAGCACTTATTAAACACTTTTTTCCTTCCTCCCTTCCTTCCTTCCTACCATCTAGCTAAGTAGGGAGAACTCATCACTAGTATATTGTCTATGTTGGAATGCCTACTTTGGTCAAAGACATCCATGCGACAAAGAAAAATACAAAGTGATCCTCAGTTTACTCTGGTCCTCTTTTACTTCTTTGGTGGTATTGACAGCATGAAAAAAGTGATATGGCACATGATAAGAATCACAGTTTTTGGATCAAGTCTACATATTAACTTAATTTTTGCTATTCTAAATATCAGATCAAATGATTATATCTTTAGAGGTGCAAGTAACCTTAGAGACCATTGAGACCCTCTTATTTTGCAGATGAGGAAACCAGGCTGAGAGAGGTTACTTGACTTTTTCAGGGTCATACAGCTCATGCTTTTCTGACTCCAAGCCTCATGGTCTATTTACCATGCTGTTTAGGTGCCTTGTTTTGTCTAGCAATGAGGGACTGGCCACATGTAGGAACTGAAACATACAGACCTTGAAAACCTTATTGTAAACCAAACAAGAAGTTGTATTGGAATGGAAGGCTAACACAGTCCTCTTGATAATCTTTAGCTAAAAACCACCATGAAGGTTAATTAAATTTAAATGCCAAATTTGTCATAGAGAATGAGGAGATGAAGCATTCTAAGAAGAATCTGGTGAGGGAGGGCCTCCAGCTTAAATCAATACATTTTACTTCACATTATGAAAGCCAAAGTGAACATACAGGAAAATAGCAAAAAAATCTCGAAAAATAAGATCCATGAATAAGAAATTAGACAAGTCAAATGCTTTTAGCTTATATAGAGGACCCTTCATCACAAACACCTTCTTTAAGAAAACAAGTTTGAAGGCACTGGACATGATAAACATCAAATATTATTGCAAAGGTGAAATCTATTCTATTTTAAAAGACAGTAACTGACTGGCCACCAATATGCAATTCATTTCTGAATTAGCTGTACACAGTCAGGCTGCCACTTTGTTATATCAATTATCCAGGTAAGGACAAACCTGGACCTCTCACTTCATTTATATAGACAATTCTTGAATGAGAAAACTCTCTTCCGAAATGCATGTGGGTACCTCTTCCAAATGCCTAGAGTACCAAGAATGTTAGTGACTTGACTAGGGTCACACCATCTGTGTCAGAAACAGAAATTGAATGCATACATTTTTGTCTTCAAGATTAGGTCTCTATTCATAATGCCGTGTAGAATCTCAGATAATTTATATATACATATATACATACAAATGTGTATGATTGTATATTTCAATGATAACCCTTCTAAAAGAAAAAAATGAAAACAAAACACTTTGATTCAATCCCTTGCCTTGCATATACAAGTTATCAATGTTAGTTCAGTGGAATGGAATGAATTTCAAGGCCCTATGCTAGGTCTTTACTTTGTAGAGATGAAAAATAGAGTTCCTAGCTCCAAGGTGCTCAAAGGTACCTTCTGTGGGAGTAGGAAAATGTATAGACAGATAACTAGAATGAAAGTATAATGTGATGAGAACAAAAGAGAGATTCCTAGCAAAGATACTTTTCAGTCTGGTAGAAAATGGCAAGAAGGCAGGGCTGGTAGATTCTTCTTCATGGAACAAGAGGCATGTGAACTGATCTTAAAAATAGGAATTTCAACCTGCGTAGTCTTGCAGTATGAACAGAAATGAGAGATAGAGTTTATAAATATAGAGAAGACATAAAAATGCTACTTTTGAACATTTACATAGGAATATTAAATGTAATTGGCATTGTTTATTCAAATATCTGATTTAACTTTGTTGTTTTTTATCAACGTATATTAAAATGTACTAACTTCACTGTCTCCTATAAAATACAAACTGCACAGCGATGAAACTACATATTTTGTCTGATTTGATCCTCACAACAACCATGTGAGATTGGTAAGAATAATTTACATTTTACAGATGAGAAAAGAAAGACTAGGAAAAGTTAGTAGACTTGCCCAGGATCCCATAGCTAGTAAATATCTAAGATCAAATTTGAACCACAAATCATTCTCACTCCAGGTTCAAGGCTCCCTGCACTGTGCTGCCTAGCTGCTAGAGTATGAGAACCTGATTGTAAGTGGTTGAGAAATTACAAGTTGTTGAGGAAGCTTAGGCTTACTTTTTAATCATGTCTACCCAATTCCCCTTTACCAAGATTTTTTTTTCTTTTCTTGCCATTTGGAAAAGAATATCTCATACTGGTCAATCTCACATTTCTATGAACACTCACAGTTCCTATTTCCAATATATACATTTCCTGCTTTTGATTTTTTTTTATCTTGTGTTATTATTTATTTGACTCTCCAAGTAGAAATTATGCCAGGGACTGGAAATGTGTGCCATATTATTTTGTATGTTATATTATTTTTCATCAGCAGCACTTCCCAATCTCTACAACTCCTACCCTCCTCATTCCTGTGACAAGAACCTTTATTTGATAAAAAAAAAAAGATAAATTTAAGCTAAAGTCAAACACAAACACAAACCAGCCCATCATATACAAAAATAGGTCCAACCTATTCCTGAGCATAATGCCTATTAACCACAACCCCAAAGAAAGATGTGAAAAGCATTAAACCCATTCTACTTTGAGACAATTCCAAATATTAAAATATTTTCCTCTATATTGAATAGAAAATTGCTGCTATGTACCTACTCTCTCTTGCTTCTAGTTTTGCTGTATAAGTCCAATCAGAACTATTCTAATACTTTCTTGAATGATGGTTCTGCAAATACCTTAATGATGACTAGATTGTAATCTTCATGAAGTCAGGAATCAGCTATCAACTAAGCTTTTTATCTCATTCAATATTTTGCAATTAGCAGGCCCTTAGTTGTTTGCTGGATTGCATTAAATCTTTAAAAAAATCTATTCAAGGTAAGGGTTAATTTTTTTTCCCAAAAAGTATTATAGAGGGAGAAGATGCAGCACCAGGTAGTACGGTGATATTTCCTAGATTCAACAGCAAGTGAGTGATGGAGCTTGGAACAGAATACATGGCTTTTACTTCTTAGTCTCGCACTTCATCTGCTAGAAACATCCATTTCTAGTAACACTCTAAATATATAGGGTGTTGTTAAAATGTTTTCTTTTGACAGTCTGCTAAGCATTTCTTTTCCCATGAAGTTTCTGTCTCCAAACTGGAAAATGAAATCTTCATGGATTGCCAAATGGAGTTAAAGATTATGATTGCCTCCTTCATATTCCCCACCCCCAACACACACACACACACACACACACACACACACACACACACACACACACACACTGCACAGAATTTTTTTTTACAAGAAATTAGGGAAGGTAACATTGAAGTCCAAGGATAAAAGGGAAATTCAGGAGTAATTTAATCTATTCCTCTACCTCAGGGCATAAATGAACCTACTCATTCCAGATGAACATTTTTTCTTTCACTTTTCAGAAAAAAAAGTTCCTAGAAGGAGAATTACAGCCCTACTTGGCAACTTAGGATAGTATTGGATTGCTTTCAGAGACCACCCTATGTTCTAATTCCAGCTTTATCACTTACTATGTAATCTTGAGGCTGTTTGACTTGTTGTGTGCAAGTTCCTTAGTCTGTTTAGGCCTAAATTATTCCATCATCATAAAGGGAAGAATAATAACTGGTCTTACTTTTCTCGGTGAGTTGTCAAAATAAAACAAAATAGATAATATATCAATTTCCAAAAAAGCCATGCTTTCAGGATAGCTTCAGAAAATCCTGGGAAGGCATATATGAACTAATGCAAAGTGAAGTGAGCAGAACCAGGAGAGCACTGTACACAACAGCAATACTGTACAATGATCAACTGTGAAGGAATTAGCTACTCTAATCAATACAATGATCCAAGATAATTCTGAAGGATTTATGGTGGAAAAATGTTATCCACTTCCAGAAAAAGAACTGATAAAGCCTGAATGAAGGTTAAAACATATTTTCCCCTTTATTTTTTGTGCTTTTTTGCACCATAGGTAATATGAAATGTTTGACACGATTTCATATGTATAATTTATACCATATTTCTTGCCTTTTATAGGTAGGGGAGGGGGGAGAAAATTTGGAACCCAACATTTTAAAAAATGAATGTTAAAATAAATAATAAATTTCAACATTGTCTTACTCTCTTATTTCATTTTGATATGCAGGAAAACAAAAACTGAGAAGTCAAAGCCTTGTAGATACTACACATTAGCATCAGAACTATATATAATGAAAAATTTGTTAAGCAAAAGTCAGTAGGCACTGGACATGGGAGTCCCCTTGGAAAAAAAACCACTCATAATAGATAATTGATTATATTTCAACAGTAAAGAAATCAGAGTTGTAAAGAAACATTTTGGCAGAGGTTCTTCTTTTGGGAGGAAAGACCTTGGGATTGGTATAGCAGAAGAGAAAGACAGATGCCATAGAAAATGAGACTTTGTGCATGGAGAAACGAACAAAGAGGAGGCTGTCAGCAAAGAGGAGGTACTAAGTGTGCTGGGAGAAGAAGCTAACCAAAGAGGCAACAACTGGGGTGGAATAAGGGGGGTGGAACATGTATGTATATATGTATGTATGTATGTAAACCTTTTGAAAATTTTGTATTTTAATTAATTATTCTTGCTAACTAAAAGTTAACCTCAGCTGATTCCAGCATTTGAATGCTTATCAGTTCGCACTAATGATTGGTGCACTGAAGAAAATTCCTAGTTACCTGCCCTAATTATAGCTCTATAGAAAATGATTAGTCACTGATGTCAGAGTCATATCTAGAGCTGTAATCCAGATATATAATCAGACCACCAATTTGTTAGAGAAAATTAATACCAAAATAGGAGATGTAATGAGAATGAGACAATAAAGACTTCCAATTAAGGCAAATCCAAACTGAATTATTCACGTTATTGATGCTAAAACATGGGAAATAGATAAAAAGATAGACAGTAAAATAGATTAGCACCTTTTCTTATGGAAATTTAGCTGATATAATAGTCACCACTATTAGATGACTGCCTAAACAAACATTTGATTCCTTGCCAGAGGTATGTAGCAGTATATAGCCGGAGGTATATAGCACATGTATAGTATAAAGTCACTGATATATTCTCAGCAAGAAGCAATGGAGAGAAAATCAGCTTTAGAGAAAGCTTGGCAAGAGACCCAAGTTAACTAAATCCTCCTAAGGTAATGTGCTGTTGGATGAATCCTTGTGGGATGACTTGGGTGAGGGAGAATTATGTAGTGTTAAGTCCCTTTGTTAAGTAGTGGCATCATATAGATGCCACTACTTAAGTTAAGAATGGCATCATATAGATGCCATTCTTCTCCCTTTAACAAAGGTCAAACTATTTAGGTTAACATTCTTGTGGAGAAGTATTTTGGGGCAGGAGTTGATAGAGTACAACTATTATAGCCAGGAAGACATGGATTTAAGCCCTGCCTTTGACATATAGTGATTACAAGAATATCTCATGTCACTTAATTGTTCAATGCCCCATTAAACTCTGTGAAGCTATAAGCTGGTTGGTTGGTGGAAGCTGGTTGTTCTCCTTTGTTCTCAAAGAGGACTAGAATGATATTTTGTTGGAGTCAAGGTACAGTGTGTCTGGCTGTGGCTGATTAGATCAACACAAGCTCAGAAGGCTCTATTACAGGTCAGTCACAACTAGTTCGCACAAACATTTGGAATGGAGATTTTTCTATATTTGTGTGACTCACATTTCTTTAGAGGTACTTCAATTCTGCTTTGCTCATAGGGCAAAGCACCTTCTTTGATGCAGAGACACCATGCTGGACAGTCCTTTGCCAGTGTCTTCAATGTCATGTAATTAATTCCAAAGTTCTTCAGAGAGACCTTGAGAGTGCCCTCGTATTACTTCTGACTTCCATGTAACCTATATTCATTGAGAGTAGTACCACATTGTGTTCCCCACACAGACCAAATCATATTTATAGATCAAAATAAATAAACAAAAAACACAATGATATTGTATTGCTATGAATATCAGTTTCTGAAGATTTAAAATTGAGAGGTGCACAAATTACAATGAAAATGTGCATGTTGGATATCAGTAGGCTGCAATCCTGATATTGGCCTCAGGAAAGGTCAGGAGCAACAGTGTCTTCCTTGTAGATGAGAGTGCACTGGAAATACACACACACACGTATGTATATATGTATATGTATATGTATGTATATTATACATATACATACATATATACATATATCTATATATTAGAAAGTGAGTTGTAACATGCCTACACAATTCATGTGTAATGGAGTCATTCATGTTAAGAAAAGGGTATAGATATTTTTCTATAATTCTACACTACTGATAAGAACTATGTAGGCGAAGTGGTATAAGGTACGTCATCGGAGAGAAACCTGAATGGAAATTTGGTGAGCTTTTCATCTGGGAATAGCAAGATGTAACTAATTGCTGCTTAAATCCTATTGGGGATTTATGGAAGGAAATGGACAATCATTACATAGAATACAGAGGTGTGGAGGCAGCTATGTGGCGTAGTGGGTAGAGTACTAGGCCTGGAGTCAGGAAGACCTAAGTTCAAATCCAGCCTCAGACATTCACTAGCTATATGACCCTGGGAATGTCACTTAACCTGTTTACTTTAATCCACTTGAGAAGGAAATGGAAAACCACTCTAGTATCTTTGCCAAGAAAACCCCATGGATAGAATGGTCTACAGATTCACAAACAGCATACAACATACAAAGGTGTAAATGGCCTGCAATGTGGTCTGAGGGAGGAAGACTGTCAAAGTGGCCAAGATATTTCATAATTTAAGGAGCTGGTTATATGGAGTATGGGAACAACTCATTTCTTACCTATGCCACAACTAGAAGTGAACTTGCTGGGGAGTCTGTGAAGAAAGAAAGA
>JAQQSZ010009401.1:0-12783 GCA_028646595.1 Phalanger gymnotis
GTTTTTACTGCCTGGCCATGTTCCAAGCCAACTCACTTGACCCTTGAGTTTTTCAGTGGGGTATGACTGCTTGTAGACTAAAGAGTTTTATGTTCCAAGCCTGGGGGGATGAGCCAGCTCTGGCACACCAGCACTCCTCCTTTCCCAAGAACCCCAACCTGGACTGCAGTTAAACCTTTAGCAGGCTCTTCACTCCTGCTCTGATTCACCACTTAATTCCTCTTACCAGGTGGGCCTGGGGCCAAAAGCAACTGCAGCTCTAGTTCTGTAGCAGCCCCACCTCCACTGCCCTGGGGGGAGGGAGGTGGCCAAACCACAAACTCTATCCCAGTCCCCAGCAGCTTCTCCCACTAACCTACTCTGTTGTCCTTGACTGCCACAACTCACTGATTCAGGGTGCTAGGGCATGCTCCGCCCAGCTCCCGGTCTTGTTGGTCCACACCACCCATGCTGGGCTCTGCTCCCCTCGCAGCTCCATGCGGGATAGACCTAAGATTTGTCTGCTGAATCATAGATGGGACATGTGTTCTGGCAGAGGGAATTCCCTCACTGGGAGTCCTCCTCACTGATGAAATGACAAATATTTTATGTATTCACGTATAGAATTTCAGGGATGGAAATCAGCTTGGAGGTAAAACCATGGTTATTTGCATGGGTTGTCGAAAGTAGTCCATGATTCTTGACGATGCTGGGCTCTAGAGGAGGACCCACAGTGAAGCTGTCCTGGGCTAGAGCACTGCTTCCCTATGCAATTTTGTGGGTTCTGCAGTTCTAGAATTGGTTCAGAGACATTTTTATAGGTTTTTGGAGGGACTTGGTGAGAAGCTCACGCTAGTCCCTGCTTTCCAGCCGCCATCTTGCTTAGTTTTTTTTTTTTTTAACATGGAGATTCCTTTACTTTTGGATTGGATTCATGAGGTGCATTCTAGAAGTCAAATTCTGTGATTTTGTTATTTGCTCAAGATCACAAAAGTAAGATCCAGGGACTGGACCTAAAGTTAGCTCCTCTAACTTTGTATTCAGTACTCTTCATTATACCATGTCCCTGTCACCTCTGAAAACCAATGACCAAAGAGACACAGAGCTTATGAAACCACTGTTAACTCTGAAAATACCGGAGTTCACCCAGGTTATTACAGCTAGAGTTAAGTCTGAAAAATAAAGTAAAAATGAAGAGCTAACAGTGCTCACAAGCAATAGGTTTTATTCATTCCACTGGAGAAGCGAAACTAGACAAATGTTCTAGGGCCTCGTCTGTTACCAAGGAGATCCACTTTAGTGTGGGCAAATCTTATATATACTTATATACTAGTGCCTGTGCAGTGAGCCATAGCCCTGACAATGAGGATAACAGAACCAATGAGACAAACCTGATTAATAGCAGGACTTTATGACCAGAACATGGGTTTTACAGGTGCTTATTGGAGCTTAGAGACCATGTGGTGCTGGTGTGAAACAGTTCTGGGATTTCACTGTGCCTGGAGTTATCTGGAGTAAGAGCACGAAGGATTGTTGTTATGGAAAGTTCAGAGCACAGTTTGCTTGCTGGGCCTTAGCTCTGAAAAACAGGGTATCTCTTAATAGTAAAAAGAGAGGATTAAAAAGAGAAGAGTCAAAAGAGAGGGGCGGTTTTGACATGGGGATCCTGACATCCCTCACAAACCATCAGGATGATAGGACTTGGGTTTGGAAGTAATCTTAGACATCATGGATGTCTTATTCACACACTCATATGTATGGATGAGGCTCAGAAAAGGAAAATTACTGACTCAAATTCATAAAAAATAGTAACTAGCAGAAGCATCAATCGAAGCCAAGTCCTTTGACTCTAGTCTAGTGATCTTCCCACCATACCATAGTGGGCCTCGCTTCACTGTGGGTCTTCCTCTAGAGCCCAGCATCATCAAGAATCATGGACTACTTTCGACAATCCATGCAAATAACCATGGTTTTACCTCCTAGCTGATTTCCATCTCTGAAATTCTATACGTGAATACATAAAATATTTGTCATTTCATCAGTGAGGAGGACTCCCAGTGAGGGAATTCCCTCTGCCAGAACACATGTCCCATCTATGATTCAGCAGACAAATCTTAGGTAGTTTTCTGTGGCACATAGAGCAATGTCATAGAGCTAAGAAGCCTGTGAGGCAGGATTTGAGCAAAACTCTGTGAATTGTGCCGTGTCATGATCCTAAATAATAGAGAAATGCACATTTACTTCACTTCACTCCCTACTGCCTAGTCATATTCTCAGTGGCCCAGACAGAAACTTTGTCTCCCAGAACAGAAAGCATTACCATTCATTTTTTTCTGTCTTGGAGCCCCACTTTGCTGATGGGTGAGTACCTCACCTGGATGCCTATTTCAGTCAGATCCCAGGTATGCTTTATTTCACCCCTTTTTCTCCCAATTATCCTCTCCCCATCCTCCCCATTAGCATTTACCATTCTCCAGTTGTCACTTCTATTCTGATACCATGATCAAATTACTTTGCCCTTGGATATGCCAAAATGCTTTCCTATGTTCTTACTCCTTGTCTCAGTCCCTTTCCAGAACAATACGCCTCTTTCTGGCAACCATTCCTCAATATATGGTACCCTTTAGAATATAAAGTCCTTGAGGGTAGGAACTGTGGTTATTTATGTACTCGCATCCTCAGTGGTTGGTTCAGAGTAAGCACTTAAATGCTTTTTCATCCATTCATTAGTTTGCATTATAAGTTATAATAATCTTTTAAAATTATACATGCTAAAACAATCAGAGCCTCAGAAAAAATACTGAGTATATCTACTAAATTTCTAAATCTACAATTACCACCAGAAATAAAGAAATCTCAAACAAGTCCAAAAGCAAAGTGTACTTCATTTCTGCTCAATTAATCAGCACTTGTATGGTTGGTATCCAGTGACATGTATTTGAAAGAGGTTAACTACATTTTCAAATAAACTGCTTTCCTTGGAAGTGTGGGACCAAAATGGAGTGGTATGAATCTAGTAAAATATATCTAATTAGGATGCATCATTGAAAACATATGAAGTGTCAAGAATACTAGCATTTTATCTTTAGGGTTCAAAAGCCTGGGAACGCTTGAGCTAGTAAACACACGACTGTAGTGTTTTAGATTTCTCTTTTAATAATGGCTGACATTTCCATAGCACTTTAAATTTGCAAAGTGTTCTGCATTTATTATCACCTCTTCAGTCTCACAGCAATCCTGTGAGGTGGACACTGCAGGTAGAATTATTGCTATTTAACGTACAAGGAAAGCAAGGCACACAGAAATTAGGAATTACCTAAGGTCACACAGCTAATAAATGTGCAAGGACCAAAACTGAACAGAAATTTTCCAGAATCCAAGGTCAGCAAACCCTCCACTCTTCCTGGCTGCCATATATTTGTATCTATATCTATTTTAGGGATTGCATTCTCATTAGTCAGTGTAGTTGGCGCTTTGTTCATTACATGCTGCCATCAAGCCAGCCTAAATCAAGACCCTGAAGTTAGATGTCAAAATGAGCACATAAGTGCCCAGACCATGCAGTATTTTCAAAGTAAGTGATTCTTCATATATTTACTGCTACATCATGTGAACCTGAGAATCAACAAATTGGTTGGATAATATTTCTGTTTTATCACTTGTCTATGACTGTGTCCTCAGTGGCCAGTGGCAACTACTGCAAACTGATTTTTGGTTTGAGATGTATGCAATTCCGTTGGTAGAATTAAATTTGTCATGGCCTAAAGGCTTGGATCCCTTCATCACTGATCCAAAGTAGAAAAAAAAAATCTTGGATTTATTACGGTTTATTGTCACACTTTTTGCTTCCATGTTGAGTTGATTTTCATTGACGAGTAGTCTCTTTTAGCCACATAGTGGCCTATTAAAATTTCATTGGCTTTCTCCCTGTAGTGATTTCTTACATAAAGCTTTATCGAACAGACTTAGTTCCCCTCTGCATATCCATTCTCCTGCCAGCTGAAATAGTTGTTTTAAGTCCATGCTTTGGATAATTATTATTACCTGAAATAGAAAGACTTCCCACCCTGAGAAAATAGATATCCCAAATGTCCATTAATATATGTCAGCACTGGCACAATTTTGAACTCCACTCTCTCACATCTGCCCTGCTTTCTGGTAATAGCCACATGGAACATCTGGGGCTAATGAGGGCTTTCAATGTCTTCCAAAGTTTGTTTGTACCCCTGCCCACAAAAAGTCATGGACTTAAAGAAAATTGATTGCAAAGCAGAACTGTACGTTGGAAAGAACACGAGTGCTTAAGTCAGAGGATATGTGTTCAAATCCCATCCCTAATTTTGACTATTTAAGTGACCTTGGACAAGTTTTAGCATTAATAGGTTTCAGTTCCTTTATCTATAAGTTAAAAGCCATTAGCTATGTAGCCTCTGAATTCTCTTCCAGTTCCAGAGCTAAGGTCCTATCAATCCTTTATCTTTGCCAATGAGCTGGGTTAAAGGTGCTTTTTTTTGGATGTTAACAAAAACAATATAACCTCATATTTTAATCCCATTTAAGATTAGTACTGCATCCCTCTTGTGATCTCTAGTAGTGCTTTTCTCAGTAGATTAGAAGTTGACATAGCACCAGAAACTCTACAGATCTGTCTGACAACTCACCAGCTATACTTTATCCTTCAATTAACTGTGGTGAATTATAATATATAATATCCTTCAATAAACTCTGGTGAGGTGGATTTTTCTGTTCTTTTTAGTGGCATGTTATTATCCATTTGGAAAGGCCAAATGTTGGTCAAATGGCCAAATGTTGGGGAATAGGCCAGAAAGACTCATCTTTCTACCCCTTTGAATTATCTCTATCAAAAGAAAATAAGCCCAATAGGATATATAATACAACAATCACTTTTGATATACTAAATGATTATTAAGAATAGATGTATTGACATCAGAATACATAGTTTCTTTTTTACTTTCTTCTTTTCAAGTGCAATAAGATCTGTTGTAGGGCTAAGGAATCAAATGCAATAAGATATATAAAAGTGCAGTGCAAACTTTAAAATGCTTTGGAAACTTACAAAAAAAAAAGATGAGAATAGTAAAATCATGGTCCAATGGTACTTTGAGAAAAATCTTTTTTAAATACTTGTCAATATAATTATTGGTTTCTATGAGCAAAGGGATAAATGTTACGTTGCATGAATCAGGTGGATGAGGGAGGCATATTTGATTAGTCCAAAGTAACCTACCTATAAGTTTGAAAGTCTTGGTGGCCTAACAATCAAACCTTTATCAAATGCTCCCCCAACTTGATTTGAAAGATATTTGCTTTTTTAGTTAATCAGCCACTGCCTAAAAGCCATATCCCCAATGAAAAGTTCATATCACTATAACAATGACATTAAACATATGTATCCATATATAAAAAGACAGTTTCCCATAGTGAATAGAGTGTTGGATTTGGAGTCAGGAAGACCTGTTTTCAAATCCTGTCCCTGATGTTTATTAGTTGTATGACCTGAGAAAATCACTTAATGTCTCTGTACTCTGAGCATTCTATTATGGTTTTGTAAGATGGAGGAAGTTACATACGCTAAAAAAACCAGAAATCCTTTCATTGACGTATTTTTCATCCCACTTCAGATTGTTAGCTCTAAAAGAGCAGGGACCAGACATTTTAATTTTATATCTCCCTTCAGTGCCAAGTGTAGTGATCTATGAATACTAGGAACTTAAATGTTTGCTTAATCTGTGATAACTTCAAGAAGTTTAGCTTTCTCAATTAGAATACACATACATAAGCATATATGTTTATATACACATATGTATACATGTACGCATATGTGTATATATACACATTATATATGTGTTTATATATAGACATAGATATCTATCTGTATTCATGGTCATTTCAAAAACAGAATATGGACATTTCTAAATGCATACATATAATAATTTCTTAGGTTTTTATTTATTTATGATATACTTTTTATTATAATCCTCTTCCATCAATTCTAAGGACCAAGGAAAATGCTGTGTAAGGTTACTGGAATCAAATCCCCAAAGTAAGATAGATATATCTATGAAGGCAATTTTGTTTTTATATAATTAGAAAGTACATTATCATTTCAGGGAGATGCAATCCATCATATCTTTTCTCCTCATTTCAATTTTAAAACACCATACACAACACCTGGTCAAAAGAATGCCTTAGCATTTTCTACAATGTTGGCATACTTCAGTTTTTGTGCATGTATACATACACACACACACACACACACACATATATACCATTATGTCCATTATCATTAAATATGTGTGTATCTGTATAAAGACAGAGGAAGAGGGAGGGAGCAGGAAAGGAAGTAATAGAGGGAGAAAAGGAAAGGAAGAAGGAGAGGGAGAAGGAAAGAAGGGAAGAAGCAGAGGGAGAAGGAGATTCAGAGGAAGAGCAGGGGCATTTAGGTAGTATAGTAGATAGAGAAACAGCCTTAGAATCAGGAGGACCTGAGTTCAAATCTGGCCTCAGACATGTACTACCTGCATGACCCTGGGTAAGTCACTTAACCCCGATTGGCTCCAATAAAAATAAAGAGGAGTACGAGGCAACCTTTACCAAAGGAAATTTAATAAAATGTAACAGAGTCCCTGGAACCAACAAACAATGCAGAAATTCTACTCACATTATTTTAAAAATAACCAACACAATTTCCCTTCCTTTTCAGTGAGTTCCACTTACTTCAGGATCCCGAAGTCCTCCTGACAGATGGATTCATCCTTTCAATTGTCCTTACCCATAAAGAGAAGCATACTTGGGACTGATTCTTTCTCGTGAGATACACATTGTCCAAATAATTCACAGTAATAGTAATATAATCAATTCCAGGTCATTTGCTTCTCACATTGTAATTTAATTATTTGACACAGCTTCCAGTCCCAGGAATCCATTTGTGATATTGCTGTCTTACCTAGTACTCTATTACTCAGAAAATCTCCCTTTTCTCATTAATAGACCAGATCCCTGAATATTTACACTTGAGTTTACCTGTTAGGTGATAAGGTCTTGTAAGACTAGCATTGTCTAGGAAATGTGACTAGATAGTTAGCTTCTAGAATCAGACCATCCTGGTAATGTCCTTTATTCTAATCATTGTCTGGCACTCAGAAAAAAATATTGTCTAGGTAATCTCACCTCAGCTATTTTGGAGATAGGGTTTCAAGAGAGATCTACACCCTACCCCCCCCCCCCAGAACAATGAACTTTAACAAGTTCCTACTGCTCTCAGCATCTATTTCTGTACCAAGACATTTATTGATGATTCCTTTTGTGGGTGGATCCTCACCCTAAGAAGTAGGCCTGCTCTTACCTCTGCTATATTTTCAAGACCTTTCTAGAAGAAAGGTGGCGAAGAGAACAAAACTGAGACCTTGAGGAAGATTTTTTATTGTCTAGCAAAATGGATGCCTCCTTTCCACAGTCCATGCTCCAATAGTGAGAGCCAACGAATTTGGCTGCTATCAGAGAAAGTCATCTTCCAGGAGGCTTCAAACCAGGAGCTTGATTTCTAGTTTCCTAGTCATTAAAATCAATTTTGGCATTTTTTCCATGTTCAGTGTGCATCCACACTATATTTTTTTTTCTAAAAATCAACTCCTTAAATTATTAGCAATAACCCCCCATTATCTTCTCATTTTATCTAGTGTCAGCTAACAAGGTGGCCACACAAAGCCATACTTCTTTTTCATACACTTGTCTCTAGCTCTTCCTTCTCCAGGAGCTTGCCCTGCCAATGATCACCACTCTCTCTGATGTTTTCTTCATTGGCAATTTCCCTGAGGCTTACAAACATGACCAAGTCTCTACCATTCTTTAAAAAAAAATCAGGAAAAAACCTTCACTTAGGTCAAGTAACTACTATCCATTTACATTATTTTCCTATTATCTCTCTTCCCTTTCATAGCTAAACTAGAAAATGCTTTCTGCCTCATTACCTCAGGTCTCTCAGTACCACTGCTCACCCCTATGTAACCTGGCTTCTCAAACCAAGTCTGGACCAAAACAATTCTGTCCAAGTTAACCTCTAATCTTTCAGTTGTTGTCAACTGGATATCCTTAGTGTACACACACACACGCACACACGCACACACGTGTGTATATATATATATATATATTTACATATATATATATATATATATATGATGGGGTGTTGGGGTACTTGTGTTTGGACCCTAATTCTAACATCACATTTTTCCTTAGCCTCTCCTTGGGTTCCTGTGCCTGCACCCCAGTTCTAAAATCGCATCTCTCCCCAGCTTCAAAGCATTGGCCCTAGCAGTCTCTAGTTCAAGGGCAGCATGCCTTAGCAAAACACTTATCTCTCCTCCTTATACTGAGGCCAGCTGCACCTACAGAATTTATTAGTTTGGAATCCCCGTGTATTGCTAATTGGCTGTGCACTGGGACATAGCGATATTTACTACTTACTGACTTTCCTGATATAGTCAGACATAGTCAAATGTATACTCCCTTACATTCATCTTGTCTAACAAGACATTTAATGGAAGCAACCTGGATATCTTCAGGCAACCCTGACCTTTGGTTGACTTAGTGATGTTTCATAGTCAAAACCACACCCCCAGGTAGCACCCACCTTGGGCTATTTCCCAGTGAACTCTGGGTAAGATACCTGTGCAGTAGATACAGAAAGTACATATTCCTTTAAGAACTGACACCCAAATCTCATTTAAACTTTCTCTGTAACCCTGTAAGGTTGCAGGCTCCCCAAGAACTCTTGCCCACTGTAAAGCATAATAAATTTTTGCCACCTTCACTTGAAGAATGTTTGAGATCATGAATTCATTCCAGATGGCTCTGACCCTCTCTAGTACTCAGGCCTTTGAGGAGCACTCCCTCTCAATGACCCAGTCTAGGAACTCCAGTCTTGGGGTTCCTGGACCTTGTCTGCCTCACCCCTCAACATACACACACACATACGTGTATATATAAATACACACAAACACATACTTATATATTATATATAGGTACATATATAGGTACATACATATAGGCATAGATTAATCTGTCCATAATGATATATAATTTTGCAATCATTAACATCTATATAAGTGAAAGCTCTGATTGGTGGTATTGTCAATGTCTCTTCTAGATTTCCATTTCTTTGTAAAAATAGAGGGTTGTATTCAATCAAAACTTCTTACCCTTTTGTGTGTCAGGACTCCTTTGGTCATCTGTTCAAACTTACAGATTTCTCAGAATATTATTTTTAAGTGCACAAAACAAAGCACGTAAATTTGCAAAGGAAATAAATTTTATTGAAAGAGAATGTTAAAAAAAAGAAACTTTTTTTTTTAAAAAAAGCTCAAAGATCTCAGATTAAGGATCTCTGTCTTAGATGATGTTTATAGTCTTTTCCAGCTCTAAACACTTCTATACCATATGCCCCTGGTGTAATAGCCAGGCTCTGCTGAACTCACAAACTTATTTAGCAAGTTTTAGTGATGGAGGATTGTTTTCTCAGCAAGCTAGAGGCTGGAAAAGATTTCCATTTGTAATTACTCTATTAACATTCAGAGAAGGTGGGTGGGGGGAGATGAGTAGGAGGCAAAGCTGCTGTTTTTCACCAAAGAAGCTTCAGGGTATGACATTTTCAGAGCTTATGGCTCTTATTTACATCTGTATGACTTCTGAAGCATTTAGCTTCCTGAGTGGTTCTTAGTGAAAGTAGAGTGCCCCAGTCTCGGGCCTAATACTAATTGGAAACCAAAATATTTTTATGGGCAAATTTAATTGACTGAGCCACATGTATTTTCTGAAATGACTTTGACCATTAAAAATTAGAGTCAGCATTCAATAGTTGAATGGAGCTAGTAAAAAGCAAAATCAGTTAACTGTGAAGCTTCTGAACAATTTTGTGTATTTTTAGCCCAAATTTAGCATCAGTCACTCAACAAGCATTTATTAACTGCCAAACAATGATAAGCATTATGTTTGCAGAAGTAAAAAGGAGAAAGAGCCCCTGCCCTCAATGAGTTTAAATTCCATCAGGGATTATGATATTACATTTTATACCAAATTTATACCAAATAAATACAAGGTCATGTGTGTGTGTGAGTGGGTGGGGAGTAAGTTGCACCAGTAGCTTGGGGAATCAATACTTGAGTTGAGCTGGAAATCCAATTCCTGCCCACTATGGAGGAAAGCTTTGAAGAAGGGTTATGGAGGACTGTAAAATCCAAATGGGATTTTATATTTGCTCTTAGAGGTAATAGTGAGCCACTGTCATTTAGTGAGTCATGATGGGAGTAACAGTGTCAAACATGCACAATAGGAATATCACTTTGGTATATGTGTAGAGGATGAACTTAAGCAGAGAGACCTATCAGAAGGCATGAAATGATGAGCGTCTCCACCCAAGTGGTGCCAGTGACAGAAGAAAAAAGGAGCATAGAAGAAATACTGTGAAAGTAAAAAGAACAAGACTAGACAATATGGATACATCGGGTAAGTGTGAGAGGGGAGGAAGATATAACTGACAGCGTGAGCCTAAGTGATTGGGAGGATGGCGATGTCTTCAACATTAACAAGGAAGTCGGGAGGGGAAAGGGTTTGTGGGGAGAGATGATGAGTTCGGTTTTGGATGTGTTGAGTTTGAGATGACTACTTATTCCCTAACTATTCCAGTTAACTGAAGCTTTAATATACCTGAGCATATAACATAAGGCATTCTACAACAGTGCTAACTCACACTTTATCTGTATGATCATTTTCTGTCATTGTTTTAATTTTCTTCAAGTAGGTCATCTCAAAAATATTCAGTCAGCACATTCCACACTTATTTTTAACCTCAGGAGGATAAGTAAGTGTGATATTTCTTGCTGACCCAGAAAGTTCCACCTTCACTTCAGGAAAGGGTAGGGGATTTTAGCACAATTATTGGGGTCAGAATTGAGAGAAAAGACTCCTTAGAGGTCCTCAGTTCCAGTCCTCTCATGTAACAGATGAGGAAGCTCAGGCCCAAAGAGATTAAATGATTTAGTAGACATTGACTAAGTTATAAGTAGTAAAGATGGAATTCCCACTTGGTCCTTCAGATTCCAAATCTAATGGTCTCCCCCTCCCACTTAAGGCAAAATCAAGAGAATCTGGGTTCCCATGTCTTTTCCAAAACTGCCCATATGAAAGGAAAATGTAACGTGCCCAATGTTAGAAAATAAAACCAGACATTTTCCAGGACGGTTACAGCTAAAACAACTGAAGCATGCCATGGTGTTTAGGAAGGTAAAATTTCCACATGAAACATAATTCAAGCATGAAATCCTAAGGACAAATTTACCACTCACATCAGATAGGTCATAGGTATATAGACAGTTGAGCCTACTCTTCATTAACCATGTGTGAACTTCACTTTGTGATTTAGTTATGGAAATTTGTAAATCCTCAGCAGGTTTCCCTTAGCCATTATAATAGATTCCTAGCACTGCTTTGTAACTTCTGATCTTTGCTCTTAATGGGCAAAAGAGGTTTGACTTACCTTTAAAAAAGAGATTCTTGACCTGATGTCCATAGATCTCCAGTGTTTCTGTGGGATCCCTAATGCATCTTTGGAGCAATTCCAGGACATCTGTGAAATGGAGTAGAAAAAGATACATTTTCTTTTCATGAGTCTCTAATTGAAATTATTTGGTATTTCTTCAATTTTCTTCAATTATGAATATATAAATATATGTATATATATATATATATATGTGTATATATATATATTATATATATATATATATATATATATGTATATACACATTCTGAGAAGGGGTCTGTAAGTTTCACCTTACTAACCAAGAGGTCTGTGAGACAAACCACAACAACAGTAGTAACAGCAGCAACAAAAATAACACCACAGGTTTAAAATGCCTCTAAAAGGTCACCACTCTGCCAAACCTTCTGAGTAGGATGATGTGGGACAGTGGGAAGAAAACTAGACAGGGAGTCAAAGGACCTGTGCTGGAATGTCTGCTCAGCCACTTAACCACTCTAGACTTCAATTTCTTCATGTGTAACATGGTGTTGAACCAGGGGACCTCTAACATTCCCCCCAGGTATAAATCTATGATATTATGAACAACAGGATATTCTGATTCCCTTGAAGACCCTGCACTCCTGTACCATGATTAGTTTCCTTGGCATTTCCAAATTCAGTCAATATGTCCTTGACTGTTTTTCCCCAGCCCTGTTTCTGTTTATTTATCTAAGGTTCCTTATCTATCATTTAGTCTCTGGCCTTTACTTTTGGATGATCCTTTGGGTGATGTCATTAACTCTTTTGGACTCCCCCGTCCTAACCATTGCTTAATTATCTTCCTCTGAATCAGTCTTCTGTTTGATGAGTAGCTCACCTAAGTCATCAAACCTAACTCTACACTCTGAAATTGCAACTGACACAGGGGCCACCTCCATGATATGTCACCTCTTCCTTACTCCTAATGCTAGCACTTTAGTACATCATCATTACGCACCTCCTCTCCACTCTGACTAGACTACCAGAGGATGGAGTCCTAAACTATACCCAATGCTTTCTTTTATAGAAAGCAGGAATTGTATTTCCAGCTTATTGCACTCTCCCTTAATTGAACCTAGACCATCTGTTTTAACAATCTGGCTAGCAGCTTCTGTGGGGGGTCCAGATCTACCCACAGCCAGCACCCAGAAAACTGCTGGACAGCCAGAAAGCCCATGTTCTTTTAATCTGCCTTAATAAGGAGAGCAAGGTTAAGGGGTTGGCAAGCTTAC
>JAQQSZ010009402.1:0-12783 GCA_028646595.1 Phalanger gymnotis
CCTTCTTTTTCTTTCCCCAGACCCCAAGATTCGTCGAAGGCATTTTCGACGGCATTAGTCTTCTAGGGGCCCCCCGACACCCCTCACGCACTGCGCTACCCTACCCCGACAACGACCTCGCCCCCATCCCCCCCTTTCAGATCCCGGGGCTTACCTTGCCAAGCTGCTTGTTCGGGATCCAGATTGTGAGCCCCGCCTTCGTCAATGAAATAAGAAGTAATCACACGCAGAGTTTGGGACTGGCCAGGTCTAATCGGGAACGGAATCGGGATGGGGATAGGGATCGGCAGAGGAACAGGTGCAGAGAAGCCGATCACGGGCTGCGGTGGATGCAGCATTGGGTAGCCCTCGGGGGCCAATATCCCGGGCTCAGCCGCAGCCGGAAGCGCGGGCCGGGGTTGCAGCGGTGGGGCCTGAAGGGGAGCCCCCACTGGTCTGGGGGCACCAGCCAACAGCATTCTCCCGATCTCGCCGTCACCCCCGTTCCCTTCTCCGTTTCTCTCTCTGTCACCGACACCGACGTCTTCAATCTTAGGCAGCACGGGAGCTACCTCTCGGTTTGCTCTCTCTGGAAGAACCCACTGGCCCCGGCCCGGACGCCACGGCTCGGACGCGGCTGAGGGGGGAGGCGAAGGCCAGCGTATTCTGAAAGGTGTCTCCAAGGCGTCCTGGCTAGTGCCAGGAGCCTCAGAGTCGCACACGAGGTGGGACCTCTGCATCTCCGCTGCCGTCTCACAGAGTTGTGAGTGAAAGAGTCTGTGGAGAGCTAAATTTAGCGCCTGCTCCGCCCACTTTGCCGCCACCGGGGGGGGGGGGGTTGTCACTCCCCCGTGGTCCCCAACCACAGCCCTTCAGGCTGGAGACAAAGCTTGTGATTGGCACGTAGCCTTGTCACTTTGTATTCCTGAGCCAGTCCTGAAAGCGATCTCCTCAACCCCCCCCCCCCTCCGCGGATACTTTTGATAGTCTGAACCTGCCCAACACCCGGCTCCCTGGGGCGGGGGGGGGGGGGGGGGGAGAAACATCCGAAAATTCTAATGTACTTCCAGTAGGCCACAGTTATGTGTGACTGGAAGCCTCCACAGTGACACAAGACACTCCGGACATTAACTGCCCCCTTAGGTTCTGGACAGCGGCTACTTTGCCCTTTTCTGTGTCCCGCCCCGCCTTAATCCTATCTTCCTCACATCCTTTAAGAAGCAAACCTTCTAGGAAAGCAGGGATTTTGTCATTTTTCCAACTAATTGGGGAAGAAATGTAAGAGTGCAAAACATCCATTGCTTGGGAGATTCTGACAATACAAGTAGCTGTCCTTCAGCTTTAGGGCTTGGCTACCCCGAGTGACCACTTCCACCCACTGACCCTCAATCCCAGAGACAGGGTTTGGATGACATCTAACCGGAGAGTCTCCTGTGAGATCTCATTTTCGTGGGCATGTCAACGACCCTCTCTCTCAGACCTTCAGTTTGTTCATCTTTTGTGAGGGCGAAAAGACTGGGGGTCATCTCGTAGAATCAAAGATTTATAGCAGGAAGAGTCTCCAACCCCCTCATTTTACAGAGGAGGAAGGTGAGGAGCAGGGAAGTAAAAATAAGTGACTTATCCAAATGACCTCTTTCACAGGTAGTACGGGTCAGGTAGGACCCAGGTCCACTGTTTTTTGCATCTTTTTCAGTCAAGTGGTCGTGTCAGAAATCACACCACAAGGGATTAAAAATTGAGTGGAATGTGAGGGAATTACAGCAGCAAGTGTACATGATTCTTTCTAGGAATTTTTGGCTTTGAAGGAATAGAACGAAAGTATGAAGAAACATCAGAATTAAATAGAAGTTTAAAAATGGGGAGATGTGCGCGTGGTCATAGACTGCAAAGAAGTGCATAAGGAGAGATGGGAGATGAGAGAAAAGCAACGAGTGAAGAGACTCCGCAGAGCGGAGAGAATTGAGAACTATTTTAGAGGGAAAAATCAGAAATTTCTGGCGTGGCTGGTAGTATGTGCTTGAGATGGTCCCCTACCAGGTCAAGTCTATAAAGGGAGAAAAAGGGGGACAGAGCAGGGACAATCAAAAGAGGGAACAGGAAGGAGTAAATGTCATGGGGAGGGCAAAGCGAGGTGATGAGGTGGGAGGGGCTGAGTGAGATAGAATGTTATGTTTTGGAAAGTGAAATCTCAGAGTTCTGGCTCGTGGAGGGGTAACGGCGTCAGGGTCTCACCATCCCTTGTACGGTCAAGGTGGAGTGAAGATGGTATTGTCAATTTCGGCGCTGCGGCTGGGGGTGGGGGTGGGGGTGGGGGTGGATGCACTGAGCTGCTAGGCGGTAACATGGGCTTGAAAAGTGTTTCCAGGTAGAGGCTTGGGCGGAAAGGAATGTTGTGAGCCAGGTACTGAACCCAAGAAAGGAAAGAAAATCACCTGAAGGGTGGTACCTTTGACAAGGAATTAGACACGATAATAATAGGAAAAGATGAACCCTGAAGGAAAAGAAATTATTAATAATTGTAATGATGGCCAATGTTTATATAGCATTTGAATGTGGGCAAAACAGTTTCTAGATTTGATTCTCACAACAACCCTGCAAAATAGGCATTGATATACATTTTTACAGAGGGGAGGAGTGACAGAGGTCATGTAAGTGCCCCAGGGTCACAATCAAGGTTAATAGGAACTAAACACTTGTCTAAGACAATATTCCAACTTAGGCCTCTCTGACTCGGAATCCAGCACTCTGGCAAATGGGGGAGTGGGGAGGGAGAGAGATGTGGAAATGGGGTAAATGAGTGAAAAGTGTGCTTACTCCTCCCCACTCTGTGCTCTTCAGGCATGAGAGGAAAATCCAGTATTGGAGAGACTAGCCAGAGATTTAGTACCTCCTGGTGAAGCCAAGTTGCTGGTAGTGCCAGAGGGTGGGCAGTCTGAAATGAAGAGATGGGGAGGGCTCAATGGGAAGGGAGGGCAGAGTGCATGAAAATATGGAGAGCTAGGAGGGGGAGGGGATTTCCTCCTCAGCAAATGTGGACTCCCAAGAGTGGGGATAAGGAGAATGGAAGCCGATGATTTTACCGGTATTAAGATGGGGAATGACCAATGATGAGTCCCCCTACCCCCTAGGGTCCTGTGACAAATGAATTGGGAGACAGTGTGGGACCTCAGCTTCTGTCTCCAGGACTATGTTTGATCATTATAATTACATAGTACTCAATTTTGGTTTTTTTTTCTTCCCATTCATATTGTTGAGGGGGTCAAACTACCTTTCCAAGGTCCTATCCCAGTTCCAACATCCTATGCTTTTTTGCTTGTATTCTAGGGGGAAATTTTTTTTCCACAAAATGAATTTGCTTAAAGTGGCCTTCACCAATCATAGCAATGGCTAGGCTTGGGTACCTGGGCAGGTAGTTTCTACTGGTTAATATTAGGGATTCACTAAAGCTATGAACCTGCCCCCCTAGAGAGCTGCGATTTCTAATTCTGACTGACTCACCTATGGATGTTCTAGGGTCATGGTTCTTTGTTTTTTTGAATCTACAAACTGGTTGGCGGGACCAAAAGACCTACCCCCATGCTCTCCGTTCTACAGGGATCCTTAATAAGATCAATGGGATGTGTAGTGTTGTTTTTCATGAAACCCCAATGATATATGTTTTTTAAAATTAAATATCCTAAGTAAATTAGTCATCCCTGCCATAAAAAGTGCAGATCTGGTCGCATCTTCATCTTTACCATCACCCGATGTCCTTTCTGCTACTAATGATGTTCCAGAGGAGCTTTCAATGGGTCGGCAGACAATGCACTTATATCCCACTACGCTTATTCAGTTATAAAATCACCTTGTCCAGCTGTAAAAAGGTCCACAGACCATGAAATTCCAGGGGGACTGGGCCTTGTTTTCTGGAGCCAAATAAAAGGAGACTCAGCTAATTTTTCATTGTGAACTTCTTTTTCCATAGTGAAAATGACAGGGTACTATCCCTATACCTTACATGACACCTAACAGTCAATCAGCTTTAGAGATGGTGCGACAGGTGCTCGTGGGATCTAGGGCTGATAGGACCCTCAAGGGCTAACTCATTTAACCCCTTCGATTTGGAGAGGAGCAAAAATGATTTGCAGAGGGTCTAAGTGGGTCTAAATGGCAGAATCCAGATTGGAAACCATGTCCAATGGCTCTAAGATCTTTTATTTTTTCATTGTATCTCACTAGGTTTCACGCTAGCCATTAGTCAAGTGCTTGGCGAGGAGTGGTGGGGATAATGGAGGGCTTGAGGCCTTTAAAATACACCCATCTATTTTTGAAGTCCTCAATCACTATGTGGCAAGCATTTCAGAATGCTACCAACCTAAGTGTGGGAGGCTTTCAGGTGTAGGTAGGAAGGGAGAACTCTGGGGAAGAGCTGTGACCAGCAGCGTGACAAAGTTAGTCTGGGTGGGGGAAGGCAAAGGCCTCCCTTCCCCTCCACTTCCCCCTCCATCCCCCCAGTGAGGAGGGAGAGGAAAGGAGAAGTAGCAGCAGCCATGACATCTACTGGCCTTCATTTTAACTAAGTGTTCTTGCTAATTAAATGCCAAGGTCAGTTGTTTCTACCTAATGGAGGAATGTAAAGCCTCTCAGCACTCTATATTTCAGAGCCAGAGTTGCAGCTCTGGTTAAGACTCCAATTCTTTCCTGGGCAAAGTCCTAGGATCCTAGATTGAGAGCTGACAGGGTCCTTAGAGACCACCGAAGTCCAACCCCCTCATCTAACATGAAACTGATGCCTAGGGAGTGGCTTACCTAAGGTCACACATAGGATTCTAGATCTATAGGGGGACCTCCGAAGCCAGAGAGGTCAACTCCACCCCCCACCATTTACTTGGGGGAAAACTATGGCTGAGGGAAGGGGAAATGACTTTTCCAAGGCCGCACAGGTTGTAGGGATCAGAGATGGGACTTGAACCCAAATCTTCTAACTTCAGAACCAGTGTTCTTTCTACTGTACCACCAGCTGTCTCTACCCTATTTGGTGGGGATGGGAGAATGGAGTCTGAGTTTCTCGGGGGTTTGTTGGCTTGCTATTCTAAGCATGAATAAGAAAATTAACACATCAAGATCAATGTCCTTTGGAAATATCTATTACCACTCCAAATACAGCCCTCCCCCCCCATTTTATTTGGGACTTGGTTAGGAGTAAAGGCTTTTCACCTCTTCATTACCACTTTAACTAGTTACTTCATTTATTTGAATTCTTTTTGCTGTGCAAGATAATATTTATTCAGTGCCTATACCACTTAATAAAAGGATTTGTTCCATGAAGTTTGGACTCAGTCAAGGCACTGAACTTGAGGCCCTCTAGTTTCTTGGGTGTGGCCTTTGGACTGAGTCCAAAGTTTTACAGAATAAATCCTTTTATTCAGGGGATTTGTTTTGTGAAGTTTAGATTCAGTCAAAGGGCCGAGCTTGAGGACCTAGAGGGCCACGTGTGGCCTTGAGGCCAAAGGTTCCCCACCCTTGAGTCCTATTCTGTTGGGAACCTTGGAAGAACTACCAAGTTTAGGTGACCTGGATCCCTGCTTTCAGGGAGATTACAGGCTAGTGGGGAGATCCAAAGTAATATGGTGAACTTTCTTCACAATCAGGGAAATTCCTGCTTCTGGCCCATGCTGACTGTGTGACTCTTGTCTAGTCTCAGTACCTTAGGCAACTCTAAAATAGAAGTTGCAGAGCAGGGACCCAACTTACATTGGTAGAGGTAGATTGTTCACCTGGAAGTTCTCTATGCTAATGAAAGTATAAGTCTGGTCCAAAAGAAAGTTAATTTTTTTTAAAAAAAAAAAGGGATGTGAGGTCTTGGGGGACCAGCAAACATATCCAGGGTAGTGGTACTTGCTTTAGTCTGTAAGAGACAGTAAAGGATTTGAGAGGTTAAAGAGGGGAAGGAAAAGCATTCCAAGAAGCATCCCAGAAAAGCCAAGGAGAGGGACCAAGGTGTTCAAAACCCCTGGGGTCCAAAGACAGGAGTCTGAGTATGGGAAGATGGGCAGCAGTTTAGCCAGAGCATGAAGGGGCCTGAGGGTAATAATTGGAAGTAAACTTGGGAAGGTTGGATGGTTGCACAGGGTCTTGAATACTGGGAAGAGGAGTTTGAATGGCACTTGGTAAGTAATAGGGAGCCACAGAAGACTTTTGAGCAGAGTAGTGCATGCATAAGGGAGATAGTTGTGGCAAGAGTATTCTAGTTGGATTGGAGAAAGGATTGGGATCATCTCTGGAAATGTAAAGAGGCTATTGGAATACTCTAGGCAGCCAAGCTAGTGATTAACCAAATGAATGACTCAGCTCAAGGAAACTTTTATTTTTAGTAGGTAAATACAATAATGATGAATAGTAGAAATCCATTTCCTTTAATTTCTTACTGAAACTGAATATTTACCATTCTTATCTTCCACTTTACGGAAAAGCGCAGCATGGCAGACAGAAGCACTCCCCCTCGCCCCATAGGTTTATGTGGGACTGGAAAAATCAGGTCTCCTCTCTTTGCTAGTGGAGTGCCTGATAGGGGATTTGCTTCTGCTTGTCATCTTGGCTTTGGAGAATCCATCCAGAACTGGACCTATGCATAGTGGGAGTAAGTAGACAATAAATAGATCAGTAGGTATGTCAATCAAACATTTATTAAGTGCCTGCTGTGTTTGAAAGACAGGCAGTATGAAATCACTGAATAGGAAGGTCCAATGTTCTGTGTATTTTAGGTAGGGTTCGGATAGCGCTGCTGAGACAAACTCTGCTTATCTTAGTTTTGCTTATGGCCAAATTGGGCTGCTAGAGATGGAGGGAATGATAAATGTTTACTTAATGAAAATATGGTCTAATGGAAAAGACCCAGGACTGGGGGTCAGGAGATCTGGGTTTGAGTCCTGGTTCTGCCACTAACTTGTGTGATCTTGCCCTTCTGCTCTGAATTTCCTCAGTATCCCCATCCGTAAAATGAGGGGGTTAGATCATATGACCTCTAAGGTCACTCCTGACTCTAAAATGAGGCAACTTCCTAACTCCAAATTTCAAGATGTAAGGACGAAAATAAGCAAATTTAGGAGAAAAAAAGAATTCAGTAATTGTTCGTTTTGAGATGGGGGCAGGGATCTCAGAGATCTGGAGAAGTTCTATGGCAGGGTTTATCTTGTTCCTTGGTTATCACAAATGGTTTATAAAAGAATGGGGTTTCTGCAAGTACCCTCTTCTAGGCAAACCCTGGCAAGCTGCCAAGGTCCTTAGCTAATGTAAGTATAATGTTAGATTGCAGGGCTATCCTGGCAGAGATAAGGACGTGGGGTGACAGGCCTACAATCTGGAGAGGAAAGAGAATAGCATATTAAGCAGTGATAGCATTAGCCTTGAAGATTGCTGCTATACTCCTCTCGATGGCATTGAATGTCCTTCATAACCTGGCACCAGCTTTTTGGTGTATCACCCTCCATACCCTTCAGTTACCCACTTGTGACATTTCAAGTTCCATCTTCATGCCTTCACACTAGCTGTCTCTCATGCCTGGCGCCCCCTCCCTAGCTTCTCTCAGGATTCATTTCTATAGGAGGCTTTCCTCTCCAGTTGCTACCACCCCATCCTCCCTGTCCTGGAATCATTTCGAATTTACCTTGTGTAAATTTTGTGTTACTTTTGTGAGTTTGTGTTGTTTC
Organism: Phalanger gymnotis; assembly: GCA_028646595.1. NCBI lineage: Eukaryota > Metazoa > Chordata > Mammalia > Diprotodontia > Phalangeridae > Phalanger > Phalanger gymnotis. The sequence goes on from JAQQSZ010009402.1 coordinate 7,671, forward strand.
CTTTCAGTGGAGTGTAAGCTTCTTGAGGGCAGGGACTGTTTAAAAAATCCCCTGTAACTGGCACAGTGCCTGGCACCTAGTAGAGGGCAAATAAATACATTTTGGTCAGCCATTCATTTACAACATTGTTCAGAGGATTTGAGCTGGAAGAGACCCCAGAGGTCACTGATCCCACCAATTCCTCTCATGTGACAGAGCAAAAAACTAAGGACAAGAGAAGGAAAGGGACTGTGGGGGGTTGCAAAGCTAGGAAGTGGCAGTGCCACCTTATAGTAAATCAATTTTGCAGGTGACGACATGGAGGCTCAGAAAGGCTAAGGGACTTTTGCATGGTTGAACAGTCAATCGATTAGTTGGCAAACTCCGACTATGTGCCAGGCACTGTGCTGAGTGCTGAAGATAGAAAGATAAACAAAAACAAAGAAAGAGAGAGGGGGAGGGAGGGGAAGAGAGAGAGAGAGAGAGAGAGAGAGAGAGAGAGAGAGAGAGAGAGAGAGAGAGAGAGAGAGAAAGAGAAAAAGAAAGAGAGAGAAGGAAGGAGAGAGGGAGGGATGGAGAGGGGGAGGAAGAGAGAGAGGGAGGGAGAGAGACAGAGAAGAAGAAGAAGAAGAAGAAGAAGAAGAAGAAGAAGAAGAAGAAGAGGAGGAGGGAGGAAAGAAAGAAAGAAAAAGAGAAAAAGGTCCCTGTCCTTAAAATAAATTGTCAGAGATGAAGTTCTAACCCAGTCAATCCATGATGCCTTCCTGCCTCTCAAGCCCTTAATACCCACAGGGGTGAAAAACACCATCCTCTTGTGAGAAACGATTCTTTCGAAAAAACAAAAGCAACCTCTCCAAAACCCAACCACCAAACTGTTTAGACATTGTATCCTATACAACCCAGAGAAAAAGGAAGGCCCATAAAACTTGCATGAAAGCCAAGGAAATCCCCCAACTAAATGAATTGTGAACAAAAGGTGGACGATGTTCCTCCTTATCAAATGGCCCTCCTTATGCCAATCGGGATCAGAAAATAAACATGTAAAGGAAAATTTTAAAAAAAGACACTAAAAATCATCTGAATTAGAGGAAAAGAGGAACCAAAAAGAGAAAAAATGTAGAATATTGGAAACAAATGACAAGGGCTGTCACTATCTTTGTGCCTTATATTAGTTACTAAACTTATCTGAGCCTCAGTTTCCTCATCATGTTAAATGAGGAATAAGAATACCTTTTGCTACTTCTTGGGGAGGTTTGGAGATCAAATGAGATAGAGTATGCAAAGAACTGGAGGCAGGAGGTGGGTCAGAAGGAAAGCGGGAGTTCTTTTGTTCTTCCCTCTTGACAGCATTAAATGTGATACTGTGGCCATTCTAAACAGCCTCCGTTGTACACGTTTTGCTTATTTTTAAAATAGGTTTTTTATTTAAAAATTAATTTTTAAAATAGGTGTGAAAATTTGGCTTGGTGGAATGGATAGAACTGGCCTCAGAATCAGGAACATCCAGGCTGTGTCACCACCCAAATAATGTAATTTCTCAGAGCTCAAGGGGTAACCTAAGACTAGATGTTTCAGAGAAGGTGTTGACCTGCGTTGGTAGAGGAAGTTTCCTCACTTGGGAGTTCCCTATACTGGTGGAATCGCTGGTACAGTCTTTATCTCCCCAAATTTATAATGTTTAAGGTTTTAATAAAGAAAGATGCAAATTGTCATTTCTTTCAAGCATTTTCCACCCCCCCAAACTGATGAATTTCAAGTTTGGGTTTCAAGCGCCTTCCCCAAAGGTGACACGGAGCTCGGAGGAGGCATTTGTTCTCCCTTCTGACAACAATGTTATAACGGTATCTTTTGTTTGTCTATCACCTTCATAATCTTTTCTGGCCTTGACGGAGTGAAAAAGAATTTCAAAAAAGAAAGATAATAATAGATATTATTTATATAGTATATTTCCTGTGCCAGGCACTGTACTAAGCGTGTTACAAATATTGTCTTATTTGAAAGTTAAAACAATCTTGGGAGGTAGATGTTATTATCTCCATTTACAGATGAGGAAACTGAGGCAAAGCCAGGCAAGGCAATTTGCTCAGGATCACAAAACTAATCTGAGGCAGAATTTGAACTCAGGTCTTCCTAATTTCAGCCTGTCATTCTATCCACGTAGAGCTGCACCCCCACAAAGAGAGCCACATTCAGGAAAACTGATGAAGTAGCTGAATGGGACAGGGTATGCAGGATTCCGGACCCACGTCCCCTATTTGTGATCATTTTCTCAGCTGTTCTCAGCCTTGCCTAAGGAGCTTGGCCTCAGATAGAGTTTCTCAGTGTCAGTTGATTTTAATGTTCCTCCCCTTTGCAGCATTGTAGTCACGTTCTTTTCTTAGTTCTCCTGACTTCATTCTGTAATACTTCGGGTTTTCCCACAGTATTTGTTTCTAATGCCTCTAAGGAACCTAGACTTAAGATTTCCAGAGATGATCCCAAACCCAAGTCATTTAATGCATAGGAATAATAGCACCACAGATTTAGAGCTAGGAGGGATCTCAGGGGGCCATCTACCTAACCCTCTCATTTTACAGAGGTGGAAACTGAGGCCCCAGAAGGGGAAGAGACTGACCCAAGGTCTCCTAGACCTAGAACTGTAAGGGAACTCAGGAGCCATCTAGTCCAACTTCCTTATTTTACAGAGGGGGAAACTGAGGCCCCAGCAGGGGAAGGGACTCGTCCAAAGTCATACAGGTAGTGACAGAAGCGGGATTTGAACGCAGTCCCTCTGACTCCAGAACTACTGCTCTTTTCACCTACTCCTGCCTGGCTCAGCAAGCCACAGCCCCCTCATACATCTGTCCGACTGCATTCAGCAGAGGGTCATCTCTAGCCTTTTAGGCCAAGTTGGTGGTGACTGCCTCAGCCATAGCACCTCTGGGGAAAATAAACACCCACTAAGTCCCAAAGGAGCTGCAATCTGTATTGGTGGAGGTGGGAAAATGCTTCTAAAATGACAGATTTTTGCAGTACTTCAGCCTCTCAGCAGCCTGGGAAGTTACCAAGAGCTCTTGGCCCATAGCGAACATCATGGCTCTTCTTCAGCTGTCCTGTCCTAATTTCTAGGTGTCCCTCTACTACAAGGCTGCCTGTGCCATTAGCCACACACTCCCAAGGCATCCTTACTACTTTTTCTCCCATGATGGAGGCCTCGGTAGAGCCAGACCATCCATCTTGAGGCATGACTGGAAGGAAACAGGTGCTGTAGGTGGTGGGAGCATGAATGCTCATTTCCATTGATTAATATAGAGCTTTGGTTTGAAAATACTCACATAGATTTTAGCTCGTGCCCCTCCGAGTCACAGCAGGTTGCAGGACAAATATTTTCATACCCATTCAAAAGACAACGACCCAAACACAGAGGGGGAAGGGGAAAAAGGAGAGAGAGAGAAAGAGAGAGAGAGAGAGAGACAGAGAGAGAGACAGAGACAGAGACAGAGAGAGAGACAGAGAGACAAACAGAAACAGAAAGAAAGACAGAGAGACACACACACAGAGATCCAGAGAGAGCCAGAGGGAGCCAGATAGAGACAGAGACACACAGAGAGACAGAGAAAGACAAGAGAGAGACAGAGACAGAAAGATACACACATACACAGAGAAAGAGACAGAGAGAGACAGAGACAGAGAGACACACACATACATACGCAGAAAGAGACAGAGAGACAGACACAGACAGAGACACAGAGAGAGACAGAGACACTCACAGAGACAGAGAGACAGAGATATAGACAGAGAGAGAGAAAGACAGAGAGATACACACATATACACACAGAGACAGAGACAGAAAGACACACCTACACAGAGAAAGACACAGAGAGAGACAGAGACAGAGAGACACATGCACACACACACACAGAGGCAGAGACAGACAGGGAGAGACAAAGAGACAGAGAGAGAGAGACAGACAGACAGACAGGCAGAGACAGAGAGACAGAGACAGAAAGAGACAGATAGACAGAGACGTAGACACAGAGACAGACAAAGAGAGACAGAGACAGACAGACACACACAGAGAGACAGAGACAGAGGGACAGACACAGAGACAGAGAGAAACAGAGAGACAGAGAGACACATACACAGAGAGACAAAGACAGAGAGACAGAGACAGAGAGACACACACATACAGAGAGAGAGAGAGACAGAGAGAGAGACAGAGATAGAGACAGACAGACACAGAAGACAGGGAGAGACAAAGAGACAGAGGCAGACAGAGACAGATAGAAACAGACAGAGAGAAACAGAGAGACACAGAGAGAGACAGAGACACACACACATACACACACAAAGACAGAGAGACAGAGAGAGAGACAGAGACACACAGAAATAACACAGAGAGACAGAAAGAGACAGAGAAACACACACATACAGAGAGATAGAGAGGGAGAGATAGACAGACAGAGAGACACATACATACACAGAGAGAAATAGAGACAGAGATAAAAAGACAGACATAAACAGAGACAGACAGGGAGAGACAAAGAGACAGAGACAGATAGAGAGAGAGAGACAGACAGAGACAGATACAGACAGAAACAGAGATACACAGAAAGACAGAGATAGAGACAGATAGACAGAGACAGACAGAAACAGAGAGAGAGACAGACACACACAGACACAGAGAGAGATAGAGGCAGAGAGACAAACAAAGAGAGACAGACACACACACAGAGACAGACAGAGAGAAACAGAGAGAGACATACACAGAGACAGACAGAGATACAGAGAGACACACACACAGAGACAGAGAGACAGACAGATAGAGACAGAAAGAGACAGACAGAGGGAGAAAGACAGAGACAGACACAGAGAGAGAGAGACAGACACAGAGAGAGAGACAGACAGACACAGAAAGACAGAGACAGACAGAGAAGGTAGCAATGAGGCGAGTACTGCCAGGGACATCTGAGGAGGACTGAGAGGGAAGAATAGGAAGGAATGGTGGGGAGGCAAATGGTGACTTCGACGCTTAGTGGGCCCTGGTGTCATCTGCTCTTTGGGGCAGAAACTGGCCACAGCTGGGGATAGAAAGTACCCCACTCCCTTTCTTGGAAAGTAAAAAGAATGCTCCCTCTGGCGGCTAAAAAGAATG